>JAYKKM010000071.1:0-85000 GCA_035772405.1 Chrysogorgia sp. JL179-B06 | reverse complement strand
GGCTATGACGTAGGAGATGATCTTGTGCACGTGAGTGGTATCCAGTCCTCTATGTTCCCGTGCGATGGTGGACAGATCCAAGTGGAGAAGACGACGTACGTGCATCGTCCAAGTACAGTCAGTGTGTCTGTCCACAAAAATGGCGATATTCTTAAACTGCATTTCATGGCACCGCTCGAGGAACTAATTGATGAGAAAGAAGAGAACGTTATAAGCCTGGGAACGAAAGACGAGAGTTTTAAAAGCCTGGAACGAGAAGAGAGTAATGAAGATGGATTGGAGAAAAGTGAATTTGAAGCTAACGAGAAAGAATGGAGAGCGGAGGTTCATGTTTCTCCAGAACCACCTGTATTTTGTAAATACAGCTCGTTTGTAGCTCTACTTAACGATGGCATGGTGATATCGAGCAGTGGTTTTGGACCACAAGGGATCCCCACTCCACGAGAAGGACTTCATGATAAAGAACAGGCTAGTAATGCAGACCAACAGCCATTGGAAGTCAGCCCTCCACACAAAGCTGCTTCTCCGAAGTCGAGAAAGAAGAATGACGAAGAAGCGAGGAGACTTGAAGAGTTAAAGCTGGCCGAGGATAGAAAGAAGGCCGAAGAGGAGGCAAGAAGGATGGAGGAACAACAAAAAGCCGCGAAGAAACCTTTTCATGAGATCTTCGCTAGTTGTCCAGATGGCTTGCACGTGTCTTATCAAAATGACGAGAATTATTGCAGTATGGGCGACGCCGGTGGGGTCGTGGTGCGGCAGCGGTATCTCGTTAAGTCAGGTGGTTTCCATGGATGCGAGGCAATAAGAGGAAAAGCAGCAGCGGAAGAAAGATCCCGGTGTATTAGAACTGATGGGACCGTGATAAAGGTAAGGTGGGGTTGGACAAGAGGCGTTGACGAAAATCTAAAACTTTACCTTTTGTCTGAGGCAAGGCGATGTAACTATTGAACTACATAGAGAGATGGCCTGCGAAAGTTACATACTGTTTGTGTTTAATGCATTGCTCTAACCAGTAACCAATGAGATGCTCTAACTATTGAGCTACATGGACTAAAATGATGAGTGAAGGTTACATATGTGTACAACCTGTAACATTGTGATGATCAGTGAGATGCTCTAACTATTGACGGCTACATGGACCAAGATGATGAGTGAAGGTTACATATGTGTACAACCTGTAACCTTCTGATGACTATATTGAGCTACATAGACTAATATGATGAGTGAAGGTTACATATGTGTACAACCTGTAACCTTCTGATGACTATAGTGAGATGCTCTAACTATTGAGTTGCATGAACTAAGATGATGAGTGAAAGTTACATATGTGTACTGTACAACCTGTAACATTGTGATGACTAGTGAGATGCTCTAACCATTGAGCTACATGGACTAAGATGATGAGTGAAGGTTACATATGTTCTGATGACTAGTGAGATGCTTTAACTTTGTGAACTATGTGAACTAAAGGCGCTAAAGGCGCAATTTTTCATGCAACTTGTCTCACAGTGGCTTAATCTGCTACGTTGCAGTTGCATGAAAGGGAGTGTTACATTAGGCAACTTTTCGCCATCTTTGTGTTTATGACAAGGTACACCTACGATGCACGGAGTCTCCAAAGACGAAAATTGTGAGACAAGTTGCAGATGGGGGTGTTACATTGTGCAACGATGAAAATAGTTGCTGTAATCATTGCAGAAAGTAGAACTAGATTCTACTTTCTCCAACGATTGCAGCAACTTGAGTCGCAACAATTTTTGCCGTTGAAAGGTATGCTACACTGTGCAATGGTTCATGGAACTTGTCTTGCAACGGCTTTGTGAGAGAGGTTGCACGAAACATTGCACACTTTGACATCGCCTTAAGATGATACAAATTGTTGATGTTTCTTTTTCCATCTTTTTTAGATAATGATGAACAATTCCGTCGAGGTACTTTACCCAGACGGCATGACGTGCAAATGCCCTGTGTTCCTTGGTAAACTTGAAGCACTCTCTGATCGACAAGTGTCTGACACAGCCAACCAAGCATCAAGTCGCAAGGCGGCGATGTCGAAAGCAGACGGTGAAGATATAGATGAGAGTGAAAGTGTCTCCATGTTACATGCTGAGTGGACGACAGTTAGTTCAGATGGAGAAAGATTTGTGCAAAATCTCGACGGTAGCAAGACCAACCTTGCACCAGTGAAACTGTCTGTAGCTACGTGTCCCGTTACCCAACAGGTTAGAGACTTTATTATTGTGATTATTGTGACTTTATTATTTGTATCAGTAATGGTTGGCAAAGTCGTATTTAACAAACAGGCTTACGAAGGTAATCCAAGTAAACAAAACTACTCTTGTACAAAACAACAGCACTAATTTTGACCAAAGACAATCCTGTCATCCGCCATCTTTTTGTAATACTTTAGCTAATTAACTGGGAAGTTCGTGACATCACACCTGGGGTAAACCTGGTGAAACTACTCTGTGGGTAGCCGAGTTTCCGCGGAATGCTTTTTAAAATGGTGTGGTTCAATTGAAAAAGGAATACATTTACAAAAATCGAGGTTCAATCTTATAGAGACATGAGGATGGTTAGATAAAAATTTCGCTTTACCCTGGTTATGACGTAACACGTATATCGAAAAACATCCAAGATGGCGGACAATGATTCATGTTAGCAACTTTGACAGTGTAATTAATATGCTTTATGAGCATTTTTACAACCTCAAACTACTATATTCTGGCTATTTAAGTTACGTACTTTGATCTAAAAGGTACTTATTTTTTATTGTCAATGTCTTTCAAACACCTTTGTCTATATGTATCAGATCTACAAAACCAGAGAGGACAACGTCATAACTGTCATCAGACAAGATCGGACACAAATCGTGGAACATTCGGACGGTACTCGGATTACAACATTCTACAAGGAAATGCAAACTGAGATCGTTGCCGCTGATCATGAAACTGGCGAAGAAGCCAAACACGAGCCACGTTTGTCTCGGCATGTTAAGGTGGAGTGTGAAGGTTTTGCCACGATCGTCATGGAAACTGAACGTGGTACGGTTGAGACCTTATTTGGTAATGGTAATCAAATCAAGACCCTGCCCAATGGTGAGTGTAGTCTCGTGAAGTCCGATGGCGCTGTGCTTTCTTTTGATGTGAAAGGTATGTTTGGGATATTTTTTAGTTTTTAGTTACTTAAGGAAAGTACTTAAAAAATATAATAAATAATTAAAAAATATAATAAAATCTAAAATATCTTGTATGGTATTTTATTTCTTATTAATCATGAGCGTGCGCAATCCTAGTCTTTCCTTCAATTTCATTGGCTGCCTGAGCTGGCGGTTTTTTGCGATATCTGACCACGGTCACGCAATCCTAAATGCTCAAAAAATTTATCGTGATTTTTGCTTCATTGTTAACTGGAAAATGGAAAACTAACACATAGTTTGATTCAACTAAGCTGGAAATAAGTGCATTATACAAAAACTAAAGTATTTTGGTTTGTTTTTCTTTCCTAATAATACAGTTTTACCGAACTAAAGTAACTCGAGTCTTTTACCTTGTATAATAAAAAAATAAATGTTATTTACCGTTTCGGGCCGTATAGAAAAATATTTGCCCTCTGTCATAAACGGCTTATGGCCTCGGGCAGTTTTCCCCATCCGGTAAATAACATATATGTATTCATTATTTCTATTTCTATTTTCCTATTTAGGTACTATTGCGTATATCCCTTCGGAGTTAGCACACAGAAGTAGTGATGTGTATACAACTAGCTCTCCAAGCCTCTCTAGTGATCATTCTAATGAACAACATGGTGTTTACTTTCTTCGTACAACATCACAGCATTGCTGTGAGATGAAAGATCAAAGAGGTAACACTTTTTCGGTGTTTACCAACGGAGAAATTAAGGTTACCAATGAATCAAGCCAGCTAGAGAATGCCACAGTCGACAGAGAACATGGTGAGTTCAGCTCTATCAAGTTCTAATTTACTCTCTTCTTTACATCATTAAGCCAATTACAGCTGGCCCATAACTAACTACTATAAATAATATTAACACGTATATATACAACAACAAAATATTAAAAAAAAAAAAACTGAAAAAAACAAGCATATAATAACACAACATTAAAAGCATCAAGTAATATTTCCAACGAGGCTGCGATGAGTGCCACAGTTTAAACAAATTGTCTAGTGTCTTCCATGAGCGAGGATCATCATGATCATATGATGTAGCAAGGCCCTGAAATAGTATTTGAGCAGGAATGTTCTAAAGGTGGCCAGTTCTAATGTTGTGAAATTGTCAGATAATTGACTAACGTGTTCCTCTCTTCTCCGTAAAAATACTCAGAAAAACAACACAACAAATTGTTTTTACATTTCAGACAAACTCTCCGTCTCATCTGAAGAACCTGTGGAAAAATCAAAGTCTGACGAAGCTCTCTCCAGTCTTCCTCCTCACGTCCCACGTTTCTTCGTCATGCGCAGAGACGGCACTGGTTATGAAATATTACGTCATCAAGACATCCGTGATTATCTCGAGGCTGCGGAAAGTGATGCCAGCACTGCAGTGCTTAGAACGCCGGTAGAAGGACTCCCCGGGGTCATTGGTATCACCGTATTAAAACCCTTTCCAGGTAAACCCGTCATATTTTTTATTTAAATATATGATAGTTTTTGTGTTTCAGTGGTCGGCTCATGTAGTTTAAATTTAATAGTGATACTGCCAGGTAATTTCAAAATCGCTTAATATTTTAGCCGAAATAATTGTATATCGAAACATATGAACCTAGACTACCTAGTACAGCCACGTATTAATGTTTACCGTCGCAGATAATATTCACCATTATATCCTTAAAACAAACGCTTCTCAATTAACTCAAACATGATCTAACCTTCTGATTGCTGGTGAGACGCTCTAACCATTGAGCTAACGAGACTCAGATGGAGAGGGAAGGTTACAATGATATACTGGTTCATATATCAATTGAGTCTCGTTAGCTCAATGGTTAGAGCGTCTCACCGGCAATCAGAAGGTTACAGGTTCGATTCCTGTACGGGACTCAGAATCATTTTTCTGAGGATATGAGCTTGACGATCGTCCACGTATCGTCAAACATGATCTATGCCTTCGCTAAACTTTATAGATGTAACAGTGATAAAAATACGATTTCAGACATTGCTAGCCTACAACCTATATGAATTGAATAAACTTATAATTTCCAAATATGTTTAATGTTTGTACATTAAATATATAGTATCGCAGTACATGCATCATGAGAACTTAGCGCGAAACTATCTTCTAGTTCAGCACCCGTTCTTATAGCCTCGGACATTCTCACAAAGAATGGACACACATGTACACATTGCGTACCTATTTTTTAGTAAGTGGTTGTAAATAAAACGCAAAACAAAACAAAGCTATCGTTCGTTCTGTAGGAGGTACTGGAAAAACATGGCTTCGAGAAAAAGACGAAACGAATTTGATTCCAGAAGGCTTACGCGAAAGAGATTTTAAAGTATTTCCAGCCGTTGAGACAAAGAAGCTTGGGCCAAGGTTTGGGACTACGGCAGGTAAACATGACTTTATTAAGGGACTTTAGTTTCGATCTACGAGTAGAGATTTGGAATTTTTGTAGCCATTTGCTGTCGCCACAGCTTGTGCCACTCACTTAACTCTCTCTATTTAACAATTAGTCCATGAAAGACATGGTCTGAAGCCCTCGACAAAAGTCATTGTTCAAAAGCCATTTCAGCTTGTGCACTTTCGTGATTACTGAACACATTGTATTTTCTGTATAATGAAGCAGTTATCCAATAATTTAAATATTAAATCTTTCCTGTCTGGCCAAGTCAAAATCGGTCGGTAGAAGACCCACGAAGTCGTGAATCGAAAAACACGGCACACGATAACGCAAGATTAAATATTGAAAATCGACAAGCGCCAGGCACATGAGATCTACTCACACGCCAAGTTTGTTTTGATTTCATTAACAACTCTACGATTGGTGGCATTTTGAAATTTCATGATGCTACGCGGGTGTGTAATTGAAAATTGAAAGTTTTTCAACCTAATTGATGATGATTAATGCTAATTTGTATTAACATTGTGTGTGTGTTCGGGAAATTTAAAGCATTGGTAACAGCCGGTTTATTGGGCTTTCAGAAAATGTATAGCTTTCGCAACAGTTATGGTTATTTCCAGAGATATCAATAGAACAAAAATGTGGTTCAATTTTGGATGTTTTTCAGCCGAACGGTAAAGAGTAAACCTAAAACAAAGTATTTGTGCACCTTCAACTCCGAGAAGTTCGCCGTTAACGCTGCCAAATTCTAAGAATTATAAGACGCTTCGTTCCTTTGTTTTCTAGGAGAAGGCCTGAATATTGGAAACATGAGAAAACCCGTTGATAGCAAACCTCAGTTAACCTGCCCTAAAGTCTTGGTGTTGCGTCATGTGATTAAATACGAGCCTTCAAATATTACTCATCGACAAAACATGTCAGCGGCCTTCAAGAGCTATGGTGATTGCGTCATGAAACGTCAGTTGGAGGCGGACAATGTTTTACCTCGAGAACCACGTGATGAGGAGGAAATAGCGAAAGGGAAAGAAGTAGGAAAAAAATATGAAGCAGTGAAATCAGTGAAATACCCAGTGATTGCCAACGATAATGGTAAGAACAACACATTGCCTGTACCAATGAGCTGCCCTGAAAGGACATTGGCAACACAAATTAAGTTTGTCTAATATGAAAGAACTCGTAAAATGATAGAGTAACACATTTTACAACTTTTCCGTATTTTACTTCCTTTTTGAAATATTTCAGTTTGTTTGATATCTAAATGAGATGGTCTGGTCAGGTGCAGGGTCTTATGTCCCCTCCCGCTGCGAAAAGACCCTGTGTAAGAGGTTGGGTTATGTACTGCTTTTGTGTCATGTAGTTGTTGGTGAGCGCGGATCACAATGTACAAGTAGTAGAGAAAACTCTATTATACCGCGGCTGTTCACTTCATATACTTCAATGTCAATGTCAATACGAACAATAGAGTGTTAAAATCTTTGTGAACTTTTAGTAGTTTCTGCTAATTACATGCACATACTTTGTGACTAACCAAAATCGCTCAATATATACACTGTATACATACACTGATGAAGTGAGTGTGGGAGAGCTTGGAGTAGACAGACGATACATGGACGATCGTCAAGCTCATATCCTCAGAAAAATTATTCTGAGTCCTAGACAGGAATCGAACCTGCCAGTGAGACGCTCTAACCATTGAGCTACCGAGACTCAGATGGAGAGGGAAGGTTACAATGATGTGTTGGTTCGATTGATATATGTACTGCCTATGGGGCAGTCACTTTAAGCTCAATGGTTAGAGCATCTCACTGGCAATCAGAAGGTTACAGGTTCGATTCCTGTCCAGGACTCAGAAACTTTTTCTGATCCAGCACTCGTTATTCTATTAATTCGTACTTTATTTATTTCTTGTCATAGTCGACATAAATCAAACATTGACTGAAGATTACCTGAAGTCTGTTACACCAGCAGAGAACCCCCGTCCTCCACCACCACTGTGGAAGCGTCCTACTGAAGAATGGGAACGAGATCGTATAGAACTGGCGAAGTTAGAATATGGTAAACATGCATTACGTTACCAAGAAGTGCCACCTTACTTTGAAACTTCTCAAGGTACACAAAGTAACCTCCATCTTAACGCCAATCTTCACGAGACCATTCTTTGCCTTATACTTGTCATTCTGAATACTTATTGACCATACTACTTAGTCTTACTTTATATGAAACACTCTATAAGGGGGTCTTTATATGCACGCGAGCAAGCCCTCTTAGTAAGGCTCTAGCCCTAGCCTGCGCCGCAGATAGAAATACCGGGGTTATATTCCTGGTATTAGCGCAGATTAGCTCGCCCTAGTAAAGTAAGAGGACTGGATCTTTCCTCATGGGAATGTTGTAGCCTTCGAGGAGGGCTTGGTGATTGGCATCAATATTGAAGACAGCGAACAAGCAAATGCGAGATCTCAAGGTAGTCGATAGCGAGATCTCGCCAAGAAGGGCTGGCTCTCCTCTCATGTAAACATAAACAAATTTCCAAAAGGATTTGTCTGAGAGAGGCGAGATCTTGGCAAATAGTGCTAGCCCTACCAAGTGGGTTGTCTCGCCTCCGTGTAGATGCCCTTAGTATGTCTATGTTTGTAGCTTTTTTCTTGTGTTCAGGTCAAACGTTTTTGAGTGGTTTAAAAAGCATTCCAGATATGGAGAAATTATCCGCTGACCTTGATAAGCGCGCGTGTCCAGATCGTGCTCCTTCCGACCTCAGTGGTTCCTCTAGTCCTGTCGAGAATGGAGACTTTGGAAGTCAGGGTAAGTTTTTAGACTACAACTATCATTTGAGACCACAACTATCATTTGAGACCACAACTATCATTTGAGACCACAACTATCCTTTGAGACCACAACTATCCTTTGAGACCACAACTATTATTTGAGACCACAACTATTCTTTGAGACCACAACTATAATTTTCCTAACATTGTTCCTTAGAAACTTGTGATCAAAATCGTTCCAAGTCTCTGGACAGACACAGCTCGGCAGCATTAGAAAACTTGGACAACGAGAATGATCAACCAATTCAGGGTAGTACACCATTCGCCAGTAGACCAGTCAATCCTACACCAGCCCAAGCTGCTGCTCGGCCAACATCTACCTCAGTCCGCCCGAATAACCCGACTCCTAGACAGGCATCAACTGTGATTGGCTATAACCAGACGTCAGATTCACCTCGTATTAATAACGTTCATTCCGACTACGCGCCTCTTGAAGCTCTATTGGAAACACGAAATGAAGTATCTTATAAAGAAGATGAACAACGTCTGGATAATGACACAGCACTTGACTTGAATTCATCAGGTAATACTTAATTGATTTTGCCCTCCAATTTGCCGCAGGTGTGCCCCCAATTTTCCCAAGATGCGGCGCCCAATTGGTTCCCAAATTCAGGCCCCAATCCCCCCTCTAGTATATATGTTCTGTATCAGTTTTGTGACCTCTGCATTCCGCTGCACACACAAAAACGGCGTTTGCAATTGAACAGTTTTGATGAAATTGATTAATTTGAATTCTCCATTTTCTAGCCAACAGTCAGTTCATAGACGATGTAGGCTCTGTTAAAAGTCTGTACATTGATGTCACTGGTTCACCTCGTAAGGACCCAGTGAAGTTACCGAGCGCAATCTTAGGTGGAAAACCAGGAGCTCTGCCAAACACACAGGTTAGAGTCGTAATTCCTCTTTTTCCCTGAGTTTCATGGGTTGATAACTGAGGAAGAGTATATATTGCTTCAAAACACAGAAAATAATCAAAGTAGGTGTCCTATCGCTGCTAGCTCTCACAATGACACAATGGCGTAACCACACTTCCTACTTGCGTTTGTGGCCTGGGACGAACGAAGAACTTCGCTTTACTTTACACTAACGTAGCAACATCAACAAGAGACATGAATGATATTAACGAAGAAAGAAAATTATCAAACGGAGTGAGAACGAGAAAAAATATATAAAGGACTATAAAATGCGAAGAAAAAAAGGATGCATTGGCCGGGAATCGAACCCGGGCCTCCCGCGTGGCAGGCGAGAATTCTACCACTGAACCACCAATGCTTTACATACTAATGAAGTTGAACAAAAGGCTTATAGTGATATACAAACGACAGGTGGTCGTCGCTAAAGCAAGTATTTTGGATATATAGCAAAGTGAAAAGGTGATAAACTGGCAACTGCCAAGTTTTTTAGCAACGAAATACTGACGTTTCGAGCGGAGACTTTCATCAGAGGAAGATAATGAAGGACTCTGCTCTAAACGTCAATTACTAAAAATCGCGACAGATCACCACCTGTCCTTTTTACTTTGCTATATATCGTCATATCGACAATAAACCCTGGTCTCAATATATTCACTGTGAGCACTCAAAAATATTCGTTGCGATCATTGAAACCTGCTGTCCGTGTACAAGGTCAGGTTCTATTTAGTATGACTTAAATTTGTCTGAATTAAATGCGCCGATTGTGTGAGCGGTATTACTATTAGGCTGTATGTTAACGTTTTCCCTTTCAAATAAGCAAAAAGCGCTGCGCGCGTCAATTGTCTGCTCAGCGCGTGACAATGCCGCGTTCACCATGGCTATCATCTCGAAACTGACTCTTGCCTTGCGCCCCTCTTACGGATGAAAAGAAGCTTCGACATTTAGCTTCCTCTCAGTCTCATCGATCATCGACAACCTCTCGATAAACGTGCAGAAATGATCTTATCTGCCGCCCTTCGTACTTCAACTATTCCGTCGTAGTAACGTAGTAACGCCATGTTCACTTTAAAAGCCATGGATTCATTTCACGACTATTAAATCCTTTTAGAATATGAAAGAAAATCATTGCCATCATTGTATACAAAGTTACGAAAACCAAAGAATGGAAATTGAAAAAGTTGTCAAAATTGTGGGGCTCAGGCGGGAATTGAACCCGCGGCCTCTCGCACCCAAAGCGAGAATCATACCACTAGACCACTGAGCCGTACTTGTTAATAACAGGTGTAATAAGTCCTTATAAACAACACTTTCATTGAACAACGTGTACTTTGTCTATCGAATGTCTGGTGGCCATTTTGTGTTGTCGTGGTAACCTGACGTTTGATTCGTACCCAGTTTCCCAATCGGTACGCGTCTTTGGCGAAATATTCACAATACAAAACAATATACATACGATTGTTTAGCCTCCTCCACAGACAACTCTGAACTCTAGCTGTGGCTTCTTTTTTCGTAGCATACTAACTTACAAGGTTAACTCATATATATTAAAATCACTTGATATGTATATGTACATACTACATATGACAGAGATATGTCGATAAAATCATTTGTGTACGCAATCCAGTGAAGGCTGGAGTTAATAGTCAATACCTTTTGTCTTGACTGTACACATATGTGACAACGACTTCTTATTTCAATATATTAAACGTGTTGTGCTGCGTAGGTAGTGTAGACCTTCAAAAACACAGAATCTAATCAAAGTAGACACAAATATCGTAACCAGCTTCCGGTTGCGTTTGTGGCCTGGGACGAAAGAAGAAATTCGATTTCCACTAACGTAGCAACATCAACAACAGACATAGATTATTTTAACGAAGAAAGAAAATGATCCAACGAAATGAGAACAAGAAAAAACTAACGTAGTGGACTATATATAAAATGAGAAGAAAAGCGATGCACTGGCCGGGAATCGAACCCGGGCCTCCCGCGTGGCAGGCGAGAATTCTACCACTGAACCACCAGTGCTTCGGATAGTAATAAAGTTGAACAAAGGGCTTATATACAAACGACAGATGGAACTGGACCTCTTACGTAGCCTGTAGTGCAGCGTTGTGGGTTTTTTGGGGGTTTCTTCTTCTTTGGTTTTTGTTTTATTTTGTATTTCTTTCAACTGCTTGCCGGCTATGGTTTTTTGTTTAACTCATTTGGAGTATTTGTTCATTTTTCATGTAGTTTTCTGCCATTGAGGAACCAGTACGTCGTAAGTTACATACAGTATCAGTGAGTGGTGGCAGGAATGTGTCTACCATGCTGCGAGGGTTTGAACTACTACCATCTGAAGTAGAGTTTGGAGTATTGAAGGAAGGTTGTACTTACCTACATACTGTTATGATGAAAAATATTGGTATAGACAGTCGTAGGTTTAAGATTCGTCAACCACCTCCATCAACTGGAATGAAAATTCTCTACACACCAGGACCGGTGAGTCGTTGACAAGAATGCAACATAGTTCCCATGATCCTAGTAGTTCCCATGATCCTAGTAGTTCCCATGATCCTAGTAGTTCCCATGATGATCCTAGTAGTTCCCATGATCCTAGTAGTTCCCATGATCCTAGTAGTTCCCATGATCTATCATCGCTCCGACGGACGGAGCGAAGATAAGAGTGGAGATAAGACCCTTGGTTGACTAGAATGCTTATTTAAAGTCAATCTCAAACATCTAGAAATGTCCTTTTTGGTCATCCCTTTTAAAGTGCCTATCTTCCGTTTGTGGATTTTACCTGATCCGTAATATTTTGGTCTTCCTGAGCAAAATCAAAATACATATTGTCAACCGAAAATGTCCTCTTCATGGAGTTTTTCGCTGTCAAAGTTACCAGATGTGATGTCACAAGAGGCATCCAAATCAGTTTTCTTTTGTTACTTGCCACAAAAATGCCTCTTGTGACATCACATCCGATAACTTTAAAAACATAAAAGTCCATGAAGATGAAATTTTCTGCTGACAAGATATATTATGATTTTGCTCAGGAAGACCCAACTATTACGAATATGTAAAATTCCCAAACGTGAGATAGACACTTTAAGACACTTTTAGACACTGTCTACGCAGCACTCAGTTCTTACATTCAGTTCTTTTGAGAACATTATTTTTCTATTTCTTAATCTGATGCATAGGTCGCCGCAGGAATGAATACTAAACTTGATATTGAAATTTTTGCCGTTGCTGTTGGTGTATCTGGTGAAAGTGGTATTGGTTCTATTGGACATCATGTTGAGATAGTTGGAGAGACAGATATCATCTATCTTCCAGTCACAGCAGATATCCTTTGTATGAAACATCACTCCACATATTTGTCATATTAATATCGTAAACAAACGCGTCTCAATTAACTCAAACATGATCTACACCTTCGCTAAACTTTCGTAGATATAACAGTGAAAGAAATACGATTTCAGACATTGCTAGCCTACAACCTATACTGGGGATTTGAATAAACTTATAATTTCCAAATATTTTTAAAATGTTTGCCCCCATACAGTATACAGAGGGACATCTTTTGAGGTTTTTCGTGGCCTTGCTTCGTTGTCAAGATATTTTAGTTTGTATAATATGCAAATGTAATGGTGTGACGTACACCTGCATAATGACTTATCGAAGAAGGTTATTTATCTTTGCTATTATAAAACAAAATTTAATTTGAATGAAGCATGTGCGTGAGTAATTCCAAAAACATGGAACTTGTAGAATTTCAAGTGATTTTGTGTGATAATAACAAAGATATATAACCTTCTCCGATAAGTCATTATGCACATGTACGTCACACCATTGTCATTTGCATATAATACAAACTGAAATGTCTCCAGAACGAAGCAAGGAAACGAAAAACTACAATAGATGTTACTCTGTCATTTTAAGTGTTCTTTCAAATAAGGCAAACTTAATTTTCGTGTCATAGGCATTTTAAGCTTCTTCACAGGCAACGTAGTGAGTTTTAGGACTTTTAGTACAGCGAGTGAGAATTAAGTTGCGCGATACAGGACACGCGACTATGGTTGTAACAATAAAAAATTACACAAACTTAAGCTACAGTTGAGATGACCTCTTTGAAAAACAAAAACGAAGTAATCCTTGACATTTTGTCAGCTATTTTAACAGCTTATGAGTATGACAATAGATCACCCACAGCTCCGCAAGGAGGACCCTCAAGGAACACACGGATGGTCTCAAATCGTCCTCCATCACGTGACGCCATTAGACCTCATCGTGAACATCTCTTCTCAAACACATCCCAGCAGTTTTGAATGGAAACTTCCTAAATTGAAATATTTTGTATATTTTTGTGAAAAGTTGTAATTCACGTCGACGTTTTAACACTAGATTAAGCTTGTAAAATCCGTTGAATACAGACAAAAATATCTTTTTCGAATGTGTTGGTATGTTATTCAAGTGCCTATCCAGGATTTGGGGATTTTACATATTCGTAATCTTTGGGTTCTACCAAGAAGAAATATAATATATCTTGTTGTTCGAAAATTTCATCTTCATTTGTTCATTTACTATTCACAGGAGATGACGTCGAAGCAGGGACACGCGAAGTCATTGCACACTAATTCAACAGTGAAATACAAAGAAAGTTTGGCTCTGAACGTTAAAGACACCTGTTTAAACAAAATTCGCTCAATTCCCAAACTTTCATTGTATTTCACTGCTGAACGATCATGTGTAATGTTTTTGCGTGTCCCTGCTTTGACGTCATTTCCTGTGAATAGTAAATCACTTTAGCTTTCCGACTCAAGATATTTTACAATTCTTCTCAAGAGATTCCAAAGATTACAAATATGTAAAATACCCAAACCCTGGATGGGCTCTTTAAATTATTGCAAATTTTCTGTTAGGTTGTTGTAGATATATTTTAGATGTATTTCATCAATTCATTTGAATTCTGTTGAAGAATGAAGGGAAGTATTTCACTAATACCATGGTAGTATGGTACTTGTATTAAAATTGCGAAATTGACAAGTCCCAAACAGAATGACAGGTTTGTCATAAAGAAATTAACATTGAAATAATGTTTTGTCACCATTATTAATCACCTACAGAATACATAAATTTGAAAGGCTTTTATTCTTCTAATATAGGCCCTATTCCAGTGAACAACGACATTTTACAATCACTTTGTAGTGTGGTCAACACAATTCCAGATATGAGTTCTGGATTGCATACAGGTACAATTGTTTAGCTTAGCCGTATATGAAATGAAAATTAAGTTTCTCTTATTTGAAAGAACTCTTGAAATGATAAAGGAACTCCATCTATCGTTTTTTCATATCGCTCTTCGTTCTTGAGATATTGCGATTTGTTTGATATGTAAATAACACACTACATACGTCACATTAAATAATGAGTTGTTGTGATTGAAGTTACCCGCCGCGAAAACCGGTCGCATCCACGCGCGCGCGTCACGAGGCTGTTGAAGTTGTCAACAAAGTCACACTAAACTGCGCATGTTAAGGCCCATCTACACGATACGATTCGTCGTATACGATTGTCATTCTGGGGTCGGTTGTTCAAAGCCTGGATAACTCGCTATCCGGTGGATAGGACTTATCCACCGGATAACTTATCCAGGCTTTGAACAACCGACCCCTGGCGTACATTGTCGCATATGATTGTCGTACTGGCGTAAGCAATTGTTTGCACACGACATAATTGTTGTTTGTGATTCGATGGTGAATGTCGACACGCGTGTACAGTTTGATCACATACACCAAGATCACAATCGTATACGACAAATCGTATCGTGTAGATGGGCCTTAAGGGTGTTTGTCTTATGACACCTAATAATGAAAGTTTCGATTGATTTAACAGAATAATTTCAATAATATACATGGTTTCTCAACAACTCATTATACAATGTGACGTATGCAGTGCGTTATTTATAAGTAATACCATGATGACCTCGGGTTCTTTTGTTCTCGCAGGGAAATTTAATCGCTAAATTCCCCACGTTTATTTGTTTGAAAACTACTCATGCATACAAATTACGGAAAATTTCTAATTTTTCCTCATTCCTATGATATGCATGAGGGAAATTTAGTAGAACACAAAGGATTTCTTTGTCTTCTAATTTTCCCTCATTCAAATGCACGGGAAATTTAGTAGACAAAAACTCTGTCTCCAACCACGGGCTGGATAAGGTTCTCAAAGTTGTCCTCGGCGATCATAATATTACAAACTAATACCATGACTTGTCGGGAAATTAGCGATTAAATTGCCCTTCGCCTCGGGAAGATTTGTAAAAGTCCTCGGGCGTTTCACAAATCTTCCCTCGGCGGCGGGCAATTTAATCGCTAATTTCCCTCAAGTCATGGTATTACTTATAATAATAGCATTAAAAAGAGGTAATTAGCGCTATTAAACAAACGTCCCGCTCGATGAGGGTCATTTAGTAAAATTCCCGAATGTCGAAGGCCCGAGGGAATTTTACTAAATGACCCGAATCGAGCGGGACGTTTAATGGTTAATGCACCTCTTTTTATGCTATTCCTTTGTAATATAATGTTTGCGGGTATTTATTTTGTTCTTTCGTAATCGTACCTCCGTTGGCGTCAAACCGGGTATGATTAGTTCTAATCAGGTTTGTCGTCAACGGAGGTACGATTAGCAAAAATGGATATAATGAGGTATATTAGTTGTTAATGGCCCTGTGAGAACAAAAGAAATACCCGCAAACATTATATTATTATTTAAATCACAATATCTCAAGAACGAAGAGCGATATCGAAAAACTATACAGAGTGTCCCAAAAAAAAAGGCTACCTTTTCAAATTCAAATGAGCGTGTTAATTCAAACAACCTATTGTGTTTAATATCCCATGTGTATAAAACTGTGTGTTTTTACGCATTCGTAGTTCAAAAGCGATAATGAATTTCAAAGAACTACAATAGGTTGCTTGAATTAACATGCTAATTTGAATTTGAAAAGTAGCCTTTTTTTTGGGACACCTTGTAGATGGAGTTCCTTTATCATTTCAAGAGTTCTTTCAAATAAGACATTAACTTAATTTTCATTTCATATACACTAAAGCCGGTTTCTTGCACTAGGCGAATTTGTATTATTGTGAAAACAGTTGAATAGTAATTAGTTCCATCCAAGTCGCGATTACCACTTAAAAAAATTTCCGTTTTACGCAATTTTGGGTGCAGGAAGCAGGGTTATAATTTCTGTTACGAGGTTCCAAATATATCAGCATATATTGGCGACAGAACAATAGATATGTTATGACTTATGTATTACCTCGTTCTTTTCAAAATCTCGCTTAACTTTTTGAATAAATACAGAAATTTAAACCATGAAATTATAACCGGAAGCAGGCTTCGCTTATGTCTGCACAACTATATATTTCGAGCAAAGACCCTTTGTTTCTGCAGTCCTTGAATCCAAGTCTGTTTTTTACACTGGTTTTTTATTTCTAATACCTTTCAATAATATAATTGATAATATCTGATTTTGTTCTGACAGCAAGCCACTGCGCATGACAGCAAGCCTGTATGTCCCACATGCTCTATATAGTCGTGTGCTATTGTGTATATTAACATAGCTATAACCTTTCACTATTGCTTGCATGACCCTCACTGGTGTGGGGTGCAGGCTTCAAACCTGTAGCCGATTAACGTCGGAGCGGTTCAATTCCGCCTTGCGAGCGATATTTTTCAATTTCGACGAGCAAATATGTTTTTCTATTTTCAAACGTGTGAGACTTCTCATGCGCTTAAACAATGCTTTCGACATTTTAAAGCATCCTGGTTTGTATCAAAAGTGGACGGGTATTCTATTACAATGCTCCCTTCTCATGTTGATCGATCGATCGATCGAATTATTCGATCGATCAAAGCGCGTGTGCATGTCTGACAGAAAGACAACACAAACCATTGTCCCAAGTCCCACCTATGGAATTATGGTCTAATAGCTCTTGAACAGGAACATTATAAAAACTATTATCGACACACATCCGTCGCTTACTAGTATTTCTCCGTGTCTCTGTCGACAGTATCTTCATATTTCTCCCGTCTCCGTCCAGATAGCGTATAAAAACGTTTGCGCACGTTGGCGCGGAATAATCCTGAATAATTATAATGGTTGCCAGTGAAACTCGAATAAACGCCGTGGACGTTGTTGTAATTGTCATTTATTTTCTCGTTGTTATTGCTGTTGGACTTTGGGTAAGTTTGTTATTAAGTTTTGCTATCGCTTTTTGAAATTCATCATGTAAAATCCTAAATTTGCGCGACATGACTGGGATTCTCGTGGTGATCCGTGTACACAATCACTTGCACGAACAGTATAAACGACGAAAAACATCCACCAGGACTCGACAGAGAGTCTTTCTATTATTATATTACAGTATTACTATGAGCAAAGCAACTGGTCACTTGTTGGACTGCACACGTGTGCACTTTATTTAATATTTGGCTGACGTTTCATACAAGTGTATAGTATACTATACGTATAGTATAGTATAGTATATAGTATACTATACGTGTAATATAATGTCAACTGTTTTGTATTCATATTGAACTGCATTTTTACGCAAGCCTTGTACAGAGAACTATGTTATACAACTGTTTTTTCTTTATGTTCAACTGCATTTTTATGCAACTGTTCAACTTACATCTGTTTAATATTACACATGTTCATGAACTAAACACAAGGGGGGGTCAACAAGGGAGGGGGGGGGGCTGCACATGCTTCATCCGCCCTGGCTGTGCGTAATGAATGCATCTATGAATGAATGTCTTACCCCCCAGATTACCTATTGTCCAGCAAGAGCTAACTGCTGTGGTATTACCTAACCACAACTGCATGGGTAGTACTGCCTCTGCTGCCACTTTGACTTCAATAAGCCTTATTTTTGCAATTTTTCACAATATCATACTGCCTTGGATTTTGAGGCAGCACTACCCTTGCAATAGTATGCTTAGTGAAACCTTGCTTTATTCTAACCCTGCTGAGCTATATTCCCCAGCATAAATCTGATTTGCATTACTAGCTCTGGTTCATATATGTATGTTACGGTTGCATTGTATTTCCAGTGATTTGTGTTTAAAAATACCTTTATAATTTCCAGGCTATGGTCAAATCTAACCGTGCTACAGTGACTGGTTACTTTTTAGCTGGAAGACATATGACTTTTATTCCGGTAAGTACATGTGTGTCGATTGATTTACAATCGTTTGATTTAACTGAACACCAAAACTTGAAAAGAGATGCTGTTTGTTCATTAGGTTGGTGCTTCACTATTCGCAAGTAATATTGGTAGTGAGCACTTCATTGGCCTTGCTGGTTCAGGAGCTGCTGGAGGAATAGGTGTTGGTGCATTTGAGTTTAATGTAAGTATTAAAATAATATTGGAAATAATGGTATGAATTATTTCTTGTATGTTTTAATTAGATTACTTACTTATTAAATGATAAATCTAGAATTTTATTATGTATAGGCATTGATATTATTGCAAGTTCTTGGATGGGTATTTTTACCTGTGTATTTAGCTAGTGGGGTAAGTATATATAGTTACCAATACCATCATTTATTAGATATTGGAAAACCCAGCCAATATTAGTATATGTGGTTCACTTTTGATATTTCACCTTTTTAGATAAGCACCATGCCAGAGTATATCCAGCGACGTTTTGGTGGACAGCGACTTCGAATATATTTAGCTTGTCTATCTCTGCTATTGTATATTTTTACAAAGATTTCAGTATGTTGAATTTTTATTGATGTGTAAACTTGTATAATTATGATATTAATTATTTCTTCAAGCTTTTGAACTGTTATCTATAATATCACTGACATACCACAGATACATACTTAATTTTATGTATTTTATTTTATTTTAAGGTGAACATGTTCTCTGCGTCGCTTTTTATCAACCAAGCTCTTGGATGGAATATCTATTTTGGGATTCTTTTACAACTTGCTTTAACTGCTCTGTGCTCTGCTTTGGGTAACCCTCAATTAAATTATTTTAACTCTCTCAAATATTGTGCCCCATTTAATCCAATTTACTGCATTTCTAAACACAATTTTATTTCCTTTTACAACTTAAATCATTCATCTATTCTAGGTGGTCTTACTGCTGTTATTTATACCGACACACTCTCTGCAGTTGTCATGGTTCTTGGATCTCTTGTTGTCGCCATTAAAGGTATGTGTGTTTTATGAGACAACATACAAAATAATTTATCAAATATATTCCTGGACCAACAACAAAGAAGGAAAAACATTACAATTAGCCAGAGATTAATTATTATCATGACTATATATTAATATAGTGTTTATGGAATTTGACTTTAATTGATTGGGATTTGATTGCAGTATGTATATTGTTGTGTCAATCTAAGTTATCTGAAGTTAACACCTACAATCACTCTACTTACCCATGTGGATGGTTAGGTGCAGACCTGTATGTTGCTCAGTTTTCTGGCAGTTGCTCAGTTACTTGGATTCAGGTCTAAGGCCAATGATGTAACGATCCCCCGCCTTGACCTGTCTACCAAAGGTCTGCACCTATCACACCGAGTTTATCGGTGGAATATTTATTGTATTTCTAATCGTTATTTTTATTTATTCATTTTATTTTTTCATTTATGTATTTTATTTATTTATCTATTTTTTGGGAGGGATGGTGGGCAAATTTCCTCCGTACCCAAACCACCACCTATTAGCTCTGCTACTCTGCGTGCCCGCTGTCTCAAGGCGTAATGCCTATTCCTTCGCGAGTACCGTTGCTTTTAAGCCTTCTCTCGCCCCAGGCCTTGCGCGTTCCTTTGTTGTTAACCTTGGTTATGACTAACCTCATTTATCCATAAACCATTATGTAGAGTAATACTCTGAAATTATACTGTTTGCCCAATATGTCTAAGGTAGATGTATGTATGTATGCAAGATTTCCAATTCTGTGCCATAAATGACAGATATTTTACATGGAGACATTTGTATGTATATGAAGTCGAATAAATGTTTGTTCTTATTAAAAATGACTGCCATACACTAAACTAGTGAATCTATGTACAGTCAGCTAGCAGCATTCTTTTTGCCACCTTGAATATACAGTATAACTGGATACTACGCATTGATATTAAGGTTTTATTAAAGTTGGTGGTTATTCTGGTTTGAAAGAGCAATACATGATGGCTATACCAAACAGTTCAATACCAAACACCACGTGTGGATATCCACGGGCAGACGCCTTTACGTTGCTTCGAGATCCAGTGGACAGCGATATGCCTTGGCCTGGGTTTATCTTGGGAGTAACAGCTTCATCTATTTGGTATTGGTGTGCTGACCAGGTGGGATTAGAGTGTGTACTATATCTTTCAAATGAAGAATCAGAATTAAAGCAGAAGTTGTTGACTGCTGGAAATTACATTTTTATGGACCAACATTTGGGAACCAAAATTAATACATCAATTAATTTTCACTTTCCATATATCTCCCATTCTCTCTCTCTCTATTTCTTTCCATCTCTCCATATCTCTCTCTCCATCTTTTTCTCTCCACATCTCTCTACATCTCTCTCCATCTCTCTCTCTCTCCATCTCTCTCTCTCTCCATCTCTCTTTCCATCTCTCTCTCCATCTCTCTCTCCATCTCTCTCTCACTCCATCTGACTCTCTCTCTCTCTCCATCTCTCTCTCTCCATCTCTCTCTCCATCTCTCTCCCTCTCTCTCTCCATCTCTCTCTCTCTCTCTCTCCCTCTCTCTCTCCATCTCTCTCTCCATCTCTCTCTCCATCTCTCTCTCCATATTTGTCAGGTTATTGTTCAAAGAGCTCTGGCTGCCAAGAGTCTGTCCCATGGAAAGGCTGCATGTCTTATGGCTGGTTATATTAAAATACTTCCAATGTTCCTTTTGGTTATGCCTGGTATGATTAGTCGAGTGTTGTACACAGGTAGGGAAGTATGGGAACTAGCTTACAACGACGACGATGACGACAACATTATTATCATCATCGACAACAACGACGACAACATCGATGACAACACAACATCGACGACAACATCATCATCGACGACAACAACACCATCGTTGACGATGACAACAACAACAACATTATCGACGACGACAGCAACACCATCTAAAACGATGACAACATCGATGACAACAACAACATCGACGACGACAACAACACCATCGTTGACGATGACGACAACAACAACATTATTATCGACGACGACAGCAACGCCATCGACAGCGACGACAACATCGATGACAACAACAACATCGACGACAACAACAACACCATCGTTGACGATGGCAACAACAACAACACCATCGTTGACGACGACAGTAACACCATCGACAACGACGACAACATCGATGACAACAACAACAACGACGACGACAACTGCCACAACAACAATATTTATTACAGCGTGATTCTTATTTATTTCAGATGAAGTTGCTTGTGTTGGTGAAGCTTGTAAAGAAATCTGTGGTTCAACTGTGGCATGTACAAACATCGCATATCCTCGTTTAGTTCTTGGCTTAATGCCACCAGGTCTTCGAGGAGCAATGTTTGCCGTTATGATGGCCGCACTAATGAGTGACCTAACATCGATATTCAACAGCTCTAGCACAATATTCACCATTGATATTTATAGCAGCATACGTAAAAAAGCATCTACCAGGGAGCTAATGATTGTCGGGCGGTAAGTCATAATGTGACGTACCAAGCTATGCTAACGCTCTAGACTACTTCTCCTGAATAGAATACTAGACATGGACAACGTAGAGCCAGAATAGAATACTAGACATGGCCAACGCAGAGTCAGAATAGAATACTAGACATGGACAACGCAGAGCCAGAATAGAATAGAATACTAGACATGGACAACGCAGAGCCAGAATGGAGAACTCTTTAATGATATAAAATTTAGTCTTATATCTCACAATATTCCGTGCAAACCACACCTACTAAAGGAACTACTTCATTTACTTTCTACGTCATAACAACACCTAAGATTTCAACACCTAATAATCTGATAATTACCACTTGTATAAATTCAGCATGCAAACTATGAACGCTACACTATCCTTCCCCTTTAGTTTTCGTCTCGAAAACAGAATTAAAATTTTAAAAACTGAAAAATAAAAAATAAAAAATTCACATACATCATGGAACACTACTGCTTGCATTACAGGCTATAATATTATGAATAATATTGGCATTTACACTCGATTCATAACTTGTATTAAGGAAATCAGCGGGAAGGATATTTTAAGACTCCAACGCCTTCGGTGAAGTGCGGCGCTCTGACAACTGAGCCATGTAGGCCGTTACACATTGGTTATTCAATTCCCTATATGTCTTGCCGGTACCTTTATTCCCTACCTCCTGTGGCTGCAATCACTTCATCACATCTGACACTTCTTGTGTGTTGTATTTAACTAAATATATTCTCTTTTATATACTTTCTAAACTCTCTCCAACAGTTACTTCGCGTTGGTCTGCCGCAGAACTGATCGGACTCACTGTTTTTCAACCAATATAACTATATCAGTAGTTTTCTACACTATCACATTTTACCTTAACTGCTTAAGGCTACTATTTATTGCGACACTTAGTTTTGCGATTTAGGAAACTGCGTATTTTGCGAGTGTTCTAATTTTGCGATTTTGCAAAGATTTTGCTGTGAAATACTGAAGGCACTTGCTGAGGAAAAGGAAAGTGATGCAGACCAGTGGAAATGAAGACTTTGATATTGAGGAAATGGAAGAAGTGTGAACTGTAGTAATAGTGCACAAAACTGTTGCGAATGCTCAATTAATGGGGTCATCCTTCACAACAATCACAATGGTATTTGTAGTTCGGTTTTTAATACGAAGCTCTCTCACTCACGATGAGTTCACAACACTCTCGCTCTCACTGATATTTTTACATATGAATAAAGTATATCCAATTTCAACTTGATAAACGTTTCATGTGGTAGGATATAACAGTCTTCTTTTTTTTATTACTTAAGCTGCAAAACAGGGTAAATTTTGCGAGTAGAAATTACTGCGACAACTAATTTTTGCGATTTGCCAAAAATCGCAGAGACTAGTTGCCGCAATAAATAGTAACTTTGTAAATATTTTGATTGTATATAGTAAACAGTTCTTGTGTAATTTCTTTTAGTGTCTGGGTTGTAGTGATGTGTGGTATAAGTATACTATGGATACCTGTGGTTGAACGTTTTCAAGGTGGACAGATGTTCCTCTATATTCAAGCCATTTCTTCTTACCTTGCACCACCCATTTGTGCTCTATATTTGTTGGCCATCTTATGGAAGGGTGTCAATGAGTTTGTAAGTAGAACAAAATAATGGCTTCTGTTTATACAAATCAATTATCTAAAAAGGTTGGTGTACTGCCGAAATAGCGTGTAAGTCGTCTAACGTTTCGAGCGAAGGACAAAAATATGCCAATCCGGTGCGAGAAACAAATAATAATAATGAGATGTAAAAATAGGAAAGTCATAATAGAAAAACAATAAAGTGGCAGGTATGAAATAAAGAAATACTCAGGCAACATCTAAAGACGAAAAGAGCGTTAAAACAGAGAAGAAATTGTAAATATATACACTGCTGTAGTGAGTGTGGGAGAGCTTGGAGTAGACAGACGATACATGGACGATCATCAAGTTCATATCCTCAGAAAAATGTGTCTCTGATTCCTGGACAGGAATCATTGTTTAAACCTTCGCTCTAGCTTAATGGTTAAGGCGTGGCTCACTGGCAAGAAAATATCAAGAGATTTTGATATACAAACCAATACAAGCGTGTGGGATATAGATTTCCTTTTAATCCCTGCTTTCGTCACTGATATAACGACTGGTTGATCTTTGATGCCCATATTTTCTCTGTATTCCTATAGTTAGGAGATCTGCATAACTTAGCGAAAATTAACCACGTTGGGCGGAATTAGGTTCTTCCTTGGTGTCCTTTTGTCCCAACTGTCAAGTTGTATAGTTACATGTACAGATTTACTTGCTTGTTTATGCCATACACAGGTTTCCTTTGCGGACACCTCTTTATGCGGTCACGCTTTGTATATTTTCCAAAAATGGTAAACCAGGGCAACACTTGTAACGCGACTGAATTTTACTAGTATGCCTCTTTGAAAGGTGCGCGAAATTAAAACTGAGCGAATACATAGTGTTCAGGGTGCGCGAAATTAAAACTGAGCGAATTTATGACTCTTTATGAAATTTATGACTCGAAAATTAGTATCAAGCGAATTTAAATACAAGTAAGGTAGTTGATCTCTCCCATGCTTCGAGGATTTTCCTCCGGGGTCTCCGGTTTTCCTCCCTCAGTAAAATCAACACTTAGATCTTAGCTGTGCTCCGTGGTCAGACATGGGTCGTATGGTGGCAGCCTGCGGCGCCTTTGACATACCTTCGACTCGCCATGTTCGAGCTAAACAATTTGTAAAGACACACGTCTGTCTGTTAATACGACCATTATTATTTATATATTAAATATCTTATTAATTCCTAATTCTATAATTACTCCTTTTTCAGGGTGCATTTTATGGAATGATGATTGGTTTTGTATTGGGAATATCAAGAATGATCTGCGACTTTGCTTACCCACAACCAAAATGTGGTGATCCTGATGAAAGGCCTGGTTTTGTGACACTAAACTTTATGTACTTTGCCTTGATAATGTTTGTCGTCACCTCCGTCTGTATTTCTGTGTTGTCCTTTTTTGGTGATAAGCCAACGGCGCAGATGGTGAGTTGAAAGTCGAACTCTTTTTAAACACCGAGTGATCGTATAACAGAGAGATGTATCGAAGTTGAAAACATGATGAGTTAACGGTGCTTTACAATAATGTGAATAGAAAACCTGCACAATAGCCGACTAAAACCACGCTATGGCTACACTATTTTACAGAGCTCCTATGTGGTTATGTCGGCTGTCTGGCCGTACTAGCCTCTTAGTTGTACGCTGTCGATCAACGTACTAGCTTGCACCAATCATTCACCTCACGCGATTACCTAGTTGTTAACCTTGGTTATTGTATAAAGATGGTGTCCGTTTTGTCCCGTGTCATTTAACAATTTCATTCACTTGTCGTACAGATATATCGCCTTACGTATTGGACACGCCTGGATACCATGAGCAACGCCGATGTGTCCACCAGCCTTGAACAAAGTGGTGCCATTAAGATGAACGAAAAGGAAGAAATGCAAGACAGAAAGAACAGTAATTTAGAGAACGATCAAGGAAACACAAGTAATGAGGAGATGAACGTTGTTGTGCAAGGTATGGAAAACTTTTGTCTGTGAGACTCCTTCTTTCCCGCCTTCTCACTCTTCTTTGCTATCTTCTTGCTCTCTCGGTGTTCCTATTTTTTATTTCCTCCCTCTCTATTCCTCTTTCTTTCTATCGCTGTTTCTTCTTTGTCTTCCCACCTTCCTCTTTCATGCCCTCATCTTCTGCCATTTCTTTTCCGTCTTCTTTCACTCTCTCCGTCCTTTTCTCCCAATTCCTCTCTCTCTCTGTTTCTTCTTTTTCTTTCCTCTTTCATGCCCTTCTTTTCCGTCTTCTTTCATTTCTTCTTTCTCTCTTATTTTTTTGTCCCCACACCTCATCCAATGTTCGTCGTATTTCACTGACAGACGCAGACAACCTTTGCAAGAGATCATACAAGTGGCTGTGTGGTCTAGATATTCCAAATGAAGATACCACAGTTGCGGAACAAGTTCGTGAAGAAGAGCGTATGAAAAAGTTGAGCAGTTTAAAGCAAGACCCTCGAGCTAATCTCGTTCTTAACATCAACCTCTGTATTATTTTCACCGTTGGAGCTTTTTTGTACATTTACTTTACTGTTCATTAGTTGACACGCTTACAAGACAACATTCGAACTAACAGCAACAAATCATTTTCAATGTAATCCCTGCTTTTTGTGCGTTTTAATGAAATCTAGCAATGAAAAAATCCGTCAAATACCTAATGGTTTGCGTGCTTGGGTGGTCTGATATTGACCAATCAGAGTTTGCGATTTTATATTATATTTTCTAAAATAGAAATTTGTAACTATAGTGGAACTTTATATATAACTACAGTGGAACTTTATATATCTATAGTGGAACTTTATATATAACGGACAGTTCAGGACCGAAGTTACTACTTCTCCAAACAAAAGCGTGTAATCAATTAATATTTTATACGATTCTTTGTGTTGCGCGCGACGTTACTATGTTTGGGAAACTGGGTACGAAATTTATTTTCAAGATGGCGGACTTGAATGAGTCTCAAACACTGATCTCTCAAAGTCAAAGTCAATACTTATTCTGTGACTCTGGTTTAGTTTTGGGAACTTTAGCTTTTATGTGGCTTGTGTATTTGTGGGAAAGTTATCTCTCAAGTAGACAGGTAAGAAGTCTAATATATCTATTGTGTTTAAATGAAAGTGAAACAAGACTTGAAAGCTAAAACAAAGTGTTTGAAAGAATAGCTACATAACTTTAATACTAATACAGATCTGATGACATCAAGTGAAAGTACAAACTATTAAATATGAATACTGCCAATACATGTCAATGGCTCAGGCTCTCAGCCTCAATTGTGCTCAAAATGAGAAATTGTTGCATTTTCTTATTAGTGTAAAGTTTTAAAAACTACAACAGAAATCCCAGTAGAACTTCAAGGTGTGCTTGACCACGAGACATTCGAGAAAGCTCGTGTCTATCAACTGGATTCCAAGAACTTTGGTTTCTGGAGCTCATTGTATTCACAGATTGAGACAACTGTAAGTAAACATGTTATGATCAATGATGGTTTCATGATCAATGATGGTTTTATGATCAATGATGGTTTTATGATCAATGATGGTTTTATGATCAATGATGGTTTTATGATCAATGATGGTTTTATGATCAATGATGGTTTTATGATCAATGATGGTTTTATGATCAATGATGGTTTTATGATTAATGATGGTTTTATGATCAATGATGGTTTTATGATCAATGATGGTTTTATGATCAATGATGGTTTTATGATCAATGATGATTTTATGATCAATGATGGTTTTATGATCAATGATGGTTTTATGATCAATGATGGTTTTATGATCAATGATGGTTTCATGATCAATGATGGTTTTATGATCAATGTGGTTTTATGATCAATGATGGTTTTATGATCAATGATGGTTTATGATCAATGATGATTTCATGATCAATGATGGTTTTATGATCAATGATGGTTTATGATCAATGATGGTTTATGATCAATGATGATTTTATGATCAATGATGGTTTTATGATCAATGATGGTTTTATGATCAATGATGGTTTTATGATCAATGATGGTTTTATGATCAATGTGGTTTTATGATCAATGATGGTTTTATGATCAATGATGGTTTTATGATCAATGATGGTTTTATGATCAATGTGGTTTTATGATCAATGATGGTTTTATGATCAATGATGGTTTTATGATCAATGTGGTTTTATGATCAATGATGGTTTTATGATCAATGATGGTTTTATGATCAATGATGGTTTTATGATCAATGATGGTTTTATGATCAATGATGGTTTTGTGTGAAGTACCTATCTCACATTTTTTGGGAAATTTTACATATCTGTAATATTTTGGTCTTCAGCAAAATCATAATATATGTTGTCAGCCGAAAATTTCATCTTCATTTAGTATGATTTTTCTCTGGAAGACCCAAATATTACAAATATGTAAAATCCCCCAAATGTGAGAAAGGCACTTTAACTTATATACACCTGTATGTTGTGTTTTTGACATGCAAAAAAGTGGCCAACCATAGTTACTAGTTGCAGTTGGGTCTTAAAAATAAGATATATTCTTGCAATCAAGAGTGACAAATGTGACATTAATTTGACTGTTTTTTCTCATTTGATACAGCTGATTTTGCTTTTTGGAGGCATTCCACTTTTGTGGTTGTTGGGTGGTAACATCTTGGCACATTTTGGCTTTGATGGGAGCTATGAGGTAGGTTAGAGTATGTTTCTAGGACCATGACAACAACAACAATTATTACAACAGCAACAACAACTACTACAACAGCAACAACAATTACTACTACTACTACAACTACTACTACAACTACTACTACAACTACTACTACAACTACTACAACTACTACTACAACTACTACAACTACTACTACAACTACAACTACTACAACTACAACTACTACAACTACAACTACTACAACTACAACTACTACAACAACAGCAGTAATGTCATCAACATGATCATCAACAATAAAAACAAGATCAAAGATGATATATGACAACAGGAACAAGGGCAGTCATCTGTATATATCATACTGTACACATTCAAAGAAATTGTTTCAATTAGTCGCAACTAATTGCCACCATATTTCCTATTTTGTAATCATTTCAGATTACTCAGTCCATGGTGTTTACACTACTTGGTTCAATATACAGTTTAGTTACAGGAATACCTTGGTCAATCTATAAAACTTTTGTAATTGAAGAACGACATGGGTTTAATAAGCAGGTATAAAATAAAGTAAATGGTTTGAACCTAGGAGTATCATTAGATGTGTGAAGTTGATCGTCCAAGTTGTTGTAGTCTTGAGAAAGACTATTGTTTGTGACTGACATTTCAACGGCCTCAGCGGCGGTCATCTTCAGAGTCAAGTAAAGCGTGTTTGTCAGGTTTGCCTATATATACGCCTGGTTCATATGTCATAGTTTGTTTGTGTCATAATTAGTGTGAGTGGGTGTTGCGTCATGCGTTATTGGGCCAATATTGTTCTTCATCGGTTGTTTGTCTCATAATCAACGTGAGTGGGTGTTGCGTCATGCATTAAGCATGGGTGTATTGTTTGTCGGTAGGTCTAATGAAATGTCACTATTCTATTGAGTAAATCAATGAAATTGTTGACATTATTCCACATTTTAAATTCTGTAAATCCATTATAAATATTTTTAAAAGATGGATGATTAAAGATATTTTTTCTCTTCGTTAGACTTTTGGCTTCTTCGTAAAAGATACCATAAAGAAGTTCTTTGTCAGTATTATTATTGGTTTACCTATCATGGCTGGCTTGATCTACATTATTAAATGGGGTGGTGATTATTTCTTTATATACTGTTGGATATTTACATTGGTTATATCTCTGGTAAGGGTGTAAATATATTATAAATTAACCTGTTATTGTTATGCACTTTTTAATCTCGATTTTATTCTCGATTTTGATAGTCAATGAACAACATCTATTATTATACATTATACTTATACAATCTCAATTGTTATTGGCTAAAAAACCTACAGATAATTCTTGATGTCTTGCCACCTACAAAATATCAAAAATTGTTTGTAGGTGAAGTAATTGTATTTGCGTGGCTTACTTCCAAAACTCCCTAAAGGCTTCTACATTTATAATTGTATAATAAAACAATTATTGGATTGTATAATAGAACAATTATTGGATAAAACAATTATTGGATACATGATATCAAATATTATCCAGACCACTGTCAATGTTATCTGACTTCGGCAGATAACATTGACCTCGGTCTGGATAATTCTTGATATCATGCTCAGTGTCATCCAATAATTGTTTATTGTTCATGAGAGCACATCTTACTCTGGTGGGGGGCTCAGCTCAAATGTCAGCTTTTCATTCCTAAAAATCTCGGCAGTTTACCACCTTTTCACTTTGCTATACTGTATATATAAAAAACAGCCTATACAGCACTCTACTTTTTTACCACTTTAGAAGTAAGGTTTATTGCTAATTTATTGAATTTTCAATTTTCTTTTTCCAGTGAAACTTTCTTGATATTATAAAACGTTATTTTTTACTATTATAACTTTAGTTTTTATTGACCATATACATGGACTATATTGCTCCACTTTTTGACAAGTTTACACCAGTTCCCGAAGGAGAATTACGAAGTGCCATCGAAGAGTTGGCTAGCCGTATTGACTTTCCACTGACCAAACTATTGGTGGTCGAAGGTTCCAAACGGTCCTCTCACAGCAATGCGTATTTTTATGGCTTTTATAAAAACAAGAAAATTGTCCTTTTCGATACATTGTTATCAGAAGATGTGATGCCTAAGAAAGAGGATTTGGAGGTTGGGAAAGAAGAGATACCGGTAGAAGAGAATGGAGAAGAAGTAGAAAAAGGAAAAGAGATGGAAGAAGAAAATGTTGAAGGAAATGATGTGGAAGGTGAAAACAACTCGGAGAAACTGGATTCCTCAGAGGTTAGAGTGAGTGTTCGTATTGTCTGTCTGTCTGTCTGTCTGTCTGTCTGTCTGTCTTTCTATCTCTGTCTGTCTGTCTGTCTGTCTGTCTGTCTGTCTGTCTGTCTGTCAACTAAATTCAACTTCACTGAGTTATGGTCTCAGAGAAAGAGATACAAATGTTGTATTGCCAAAACCTAAAACAGAATATTTGAAAAAGAGTTTCAAGTTTTCTGGAGCAAAATTGTGGAATGATTTACCGACGATTACCAAAATGAAAAATACGTTAGCATCCTTCAAACGTGAACTATCAACATTCAGTTCCCAGTAGACTGTCGGTTGTATCTTGTTTTCTTTGTAAATAATTTTTATATTGTATTAATTTTTGTTCGGCTCTTATGAAAAGCAATTATGTAAATTGATAAGATTCCGAACTGAAATAAATGTTCTCTCTCTCTCTCTCTCTCTGTCTGTCTGTCTGTCTGTTGAATTCACATTGCGTAATTGACACAAGCTGTTTATAATATTAATATTGCTTCATTGTTTCTTCCCAAGGAAGCTACAGCTAGCAGTGACAGTGGTGACAGTGAGAAAGTCAAAAGGCTTGGTTGTACCAATGAGGAAGTACTAGCTGTTTTATCTCATGAAATGGGACATTGGAAGCTGAACCATACAGTCAAGAACCTGATCATTAGTCAAGTAAGATCTTGTTGGGACCATGTTATATAGTTTATATAGTTTTACTATAGGCAACAGAGACTACTGTATCTGTCTGATCTTTTAAGATGTTAAAATGAATCAGTTGTCCAAGGTTTTCCCATAATATAGAACACAAACTACGCGGCTCCATAATAGTAACTATGAAGCCGGAATTAGTGCGTTGCGGCCATATTGGAATGACCACCGTGGTCACTCCAATATGGCCGCCACGCGCGAATTCCGGCTTCATTATTATTGTAATGGAGCCATAGTTTGTGTTGTAAATTCCGGGAAAACCTTGGACAACTGATTCATTTTTACCATCTTAAACGATCAGAGACAGATAGTCTCTGTCGTCTACAGTAAAACTATATAGCGTGGTCCATTCAAGATGGCCACTGTGAAATATTCCCAGCTTCATTTTTTTGCAGCATCCAAACAATAGTTGTTTGATCCAGTCTTTATTTAGAGATCAGTGGGCCCGTACCTAGGGTCTTATCTCCGCATGGGATAGTCTGTTCGTCAGAGAGTGAAACATAAAGTGATTTCTTATTTTCTATAGATCAACACACTGGGTTGTTTCATGGCATTTGGTTTTCTTGTTCATTGGAAGGTTCTTTACACAAGTTTTGGTTTTACAGACAGTCAGCCAACACTCATTGGTCTACTTATTGTTTTCCAATTCATTTTCTCGCCTTATAATGAGGTTAGTTTGAGCTATTCTTACTGTTTCTTAGTGCTCTAACAACTTCCCAGCAGTGGTGTAACAAAGGTAGACGGGGCCCTTATGCATGTCCGGGGTTTCATGAAGGCTCGACTATAACTTCTATAATTATTATCACTATACAGTATAATCATGAATACCTAGACAGCTATATATTCCTTCCTCGTTCAGTTAACGTTGGCAAATCAGTAAATCAGCTCTTATCAACTGAAGGTCAATCTCCCACCCAGAACATTAATGATTCCCCACCATAAATCACAGATTCACAGGAGGTTGGGGTGGTCCGGGAGAATCAATTATCGGGGGCCCAGTAAATTAGTTCTGACTAAATATGACGATGAAAAATATGTCAGTAATGTCACTGTTAACCGTAATTTTTCATTTTAATCTTCCACTCCATTTTTGGCAGGGGCCCCACTGGATCGGGGGCCCTTAGTTCTCAACCTAACCCTACTGCATCCGTAGGGCCTTATCACTGTCTATGGTTTCATTAATATCAATCGCCTTCTCGTTTCTCTAGTTGCTGGGTTTTCTCATGACAGTTCTGAGTCGTCGTTTCGAGTTTCAAGCCGACCATTTTGGCAAAGATCTTGGCTACGCCGAACCTCTACAGTCCGCGTTAATAAAATTAAACAAAGATAACCTTGGGTTCCCTGTGGCCGATGACCTCTACTCCATGTACCATTTCTCTCATCCGAGACTTGTCGAAAGAATCCGAGCACTCAGAGACAAGAAACATAATTGAAGAGGTACATGCGCATGAAGTGACATCTTCTTAAGTTAAAACCATGCTGTAGTTTTGACATTAAAAAATGTTCCACCTTTTACCAGCTTGGTTGGTTTATCTTTGGTTCATTGCCAGCTACCGGGGCCCCCGCTCTTTCTGGGGACCCCTGCTTTATGGGGACCCCCGCCTACTCGTTGCGTAATTTTAATTTCACGCATTCTTTCTATTTTTTGTTCTTTCGTGCTCATCGGAGCCCAAGTAACTCTGCGCGGCCCCAATGAGCGCGGGACCCCGATGAGTACCGCACCCGGTAAGCGCGCCGCACCCGGTAAACGCGCCGCACCCGGTAAACGCGGGCCCCAATGAGCGCGCGGCCCCAATGAGCGCGGTGGCAGCATGTGCATAGATACCACAGTGAACCAAAAAATTCGCTGATGATGGCAGGAGTTTATGTGTAGTGCATTTGGTGTTCAGAACTTAATGTTATTACAATTGCAGTTTTCTCAAGACAGGTTTTGCTGAGAAATTGTTGAATTCGACTACCTGTCCGGCAGCAGCCTGGGCTATGGCCGAGGCAAGCGTATTAATTATCACCAAAGACAACGATGATATGAGAATGTTCTCAGTAGTCGCGTTGTACACAGAACGTACGGTGTCGAACTTATTCTTGAAACTAGACATTCTGTTGATTCTTTTTGTTCCGCATGAAGAATTATTTGTTTGAAGGTCGTCGTTATAGGGGCCCTGCCAACAGCATGATGGCAGGGAAGTGGCCTAAGATAATCTGATAAAGAGATGATTTATCTGAAGAGACGAGGGGCTTATATTCAACTAAAGTGGCGAGTGCAAGACAGAGAACAATGGAGAGTAGAAATGTAATCATGAGTAGTGGACCTGCCATAAAGTATCAATAGAACAAATTAAGATCGTTCAATTTTGGATGTTTTTCAACCCGACAGGAAAGAGTTAAGGACCTTGGGTTCGATTCTCGGTTGGGCCAGTCAGATAAATATTCAAAATCACTTGATGAATATCGTTCAATTCTCTCTCCGTTAAATTTTTTATAATAATAAATTTTTTGAAATAATCGTTGAAATAATGGTTCTATCTTGTCGGTAAAGTTTTCTGATTTAGGATCAGTGATAAATTGGCCGAGTTTGGCAGGAATGAGTCGCGAGACTTCTTTTGTCATCAACAAGCTTGCTTGGATTGACATTTTACACATAAAATTGACATTTTACACATAAAATATAACCTCTTTTTACTTTGAGATGAAATAAAGCCTGATTATTTGCGCGTAAGACCAAAATCTTGGCGCGTAAGACCAAATCCCGTGTAGGTGCTTTGTCTGAATCAAGTAAATTGCAAAGCAAACCAAGCAGATCTTATAAATGATTTATTGGTTTACTGAGAAAGATAAATTGAAATGGATTGGCTCTTTCCACCTATATTACAGAAGTTTGTAGTCGAAATACTTATTATGTAAAGAGAAATGGACGTCGTATCAGGAGGCGAAACTCCTTCAAAATGATCAGGTAACTAATTTATTCGATGGTATGTAAACATAAATTCGTTGACCTTAGTAAAGAAACCGTCGTTAGTCAAATTATCGACAATGCAAACGTCCTATCTGAACCTCAGATACTTCGCTATCGCCAGATTAATGAAAATTTATCGCATACCGCCGTATGTAAAGGTGAGTGAAGTAACTGCCTGCATTATCCAAACCCGATACGGATTACAAACAACAACGTACTCAATGGAGTTATCCACTGAAATAGAAGGTATAAACTGGATATTGTTAGTTAGAAAAGCAGCTTGAGTCTGTACAACATCAAAGACAAATTATTATATTAAACAATTTGAAGAATAACGTTTATTTTCGTGTAACATATTATATATTTAACAACAATCAGATATTAAGCGTCTGTTTTTAATTGTAACTCAAACTCTGTATAAAGTCAATGGTTTTACTTCGTGATGAGTTAATTGTCAGTATTTGGGAACCAGAGATTTGGAATAGGAATGTTATTTAAGTAAAGATAAAACCCAAAAGCGTGGTTATCCTTTGGGATTGAACATTTAAAAAAACTGAACTGACAACAATTAAACCTGACGAAAATCAAATACTTGTACAGTCTTCTGTAGTAGACACTGTTTTTCTTTCTAAGTATAATAATATCTTTTTAAATAGCTCAATTTTACGCGTTTCTTTTCGTAAATTGAATAAAGTTTTGTAATATTCATAATTTTTTATTTTAAATTTGTGGCGGGAAATATTTGTCGACGATCAAAATAAACATCGACCAAGAGGCAATCGGATGCCCTTCGGGTACGCTTCGGAAAGTTGTTGGTGTTTCGGAAAACTGCGACGTAGCTACGACGAAGTGGAAGAAAATTTTGAGCGGGCTTTAAATTTTATGAACACATTTCAGGCCAACTAATGATTGTGAGTTCGAAAAAACAGCTTCAAAGAGGTATTGTTCCGTTATATTCCGTCTATCTACGTTATGTTTTAGTGTGAAACTTCCAAACACAAAAATATTTCGTCTTAACTCAACTGTATCCACTAAAAGTGCTGTAATTAGCCTGTCACACGACTCTGTAGTCTGTAGTCTCTGTGTTAACACCAATTGCCTTATTTTACTATGGCTTAATCCTTTTAATATTTCTATACTATTAAGTTAAAGTTTTATATTAAAGTTCCTTATATTTCTTTCAGGATTTCCTAACTTGCTTCCTCGAGTTTTCGTTTGTTTTTCTTCGGATGCCTTGAACGGCTCTTGGCCTTGCACAGTGGACAGATAGGAGCATTTCTGTGGATCTGTTGGTGGCATGAAAGACATGACTTCATAGGAGGTGGTTGCTGTCGGAATGGTCGTCCATCTATTGGTGGCATGGGTTTGCTGACAAGATGATTGGCTGCGGCAGTAGCTGTCATGATTTGGGTGGCCAGCGAGTGAGGTAAGAGATCTGGTGGAGAGGGTAGCCAAGTTGTCATGTTCCGATCATTGTTGTTTAAGTAACTAAAACACAAGGAATTGGGTATTAGTAACTGTTTCAACACTAGTACTCGGCCTCACTGGGATGAAACAAAAGGAGCTTGTTAAAAAGGGCTTGAAAAAGTGGCGAGGTGCTCTAAAAAGAGCACCTGGGATTTATAGGGAAACTGGGTAGAGCCACTGGCTTAATGGCATTGAGTCATTGCAGAGAATGAGGTTGTGCATCAGCATTGATACAGTAGATAGATTATAGATTTAATAGATATGTTAAATATTTTAATTTTTTTATCTGAATATCAGACAACCAGCAACCTAGAAATTCAGCACCATTTTTGTCCTAAGATCACATGGTAGGGTAGCCATGCAGTAACACCCAGCCACAATCTGCCATGTCAGCAATCTCATTCACACAGAGATTGCCATGTCAGGTTAACGATCGAGGGAAAAAATTCGTTTTTATAGTGTTATGGTTCATGTCAAGTTTCTGCAGTATGTTTAATACTACTTGATAGATATTTATTGTAAGATATTTGAGAGAAGGCACTTGATTTTCCGAGCTTGCTGGCCATTTTGAGGTGCGTTTTGCAAGTGCGAACAAGTGCCTTTCCCTGAGAGGCCTGACAGTAATGAAATATACAATCTAGGTGTAACAGTGGACTCGGAAGTTGTATAATTTGTAATACTGGGACAGTATTTTTGGTAAACCTTGTTTCAGTATACGACGTGACGTGACAGTGAGTGGCCGTGCGCTGAAGTGCTACATTATTCCATCAGGATTTTGGGCATTAACTTGCACCAGGTTGTTGATAAAGTCTCCCTCAACTGGAATTTGGGCAGCGTTGGGAATCATTTTTGCTATTGTAAGAATTTTATGTGAAATACTGGCCGTCAGCTGAGATTTTCACCGTTGAATTCCGAGCTCACACACACTAGACGGTTGGTCATCAACACGCGAGCAAACAAAACGCGCTGACTATAGCGCATGTTTCAACGGTCATTGAACTTGACTTGTGCGCATGCAGAAATTAATGAAATAGAATCAATCTCCAAAACATGGTTTTGAAGTTCAACAATGTTCAACAAACGTGTTTCTAATCCTAGCTGCAATTTCTTGGCTATTCTGGCTATCCTCAAAATCGAAACCTCTTCTGCTCCTTCGTGAGACCAATGCTACTCCAGGAAATGTTTATATAATATTAGAATATATAACATTAGAAATTCAAAGTCAGTTATCAAATTTAAATCCTGTTTAAAGACTTATTTTTTTTAATTCATGTAGTACGGAATAATTTTTAGTTTGTATTTTAACTTATTGTAATTTTTCACCTTGTAAACGCATTGAGGCTTTGCGAAATGCATGGCAATGCCAAGAACTTTAATTATTATTATTAATATACCACTTCATAACATCAAACAAGACATAATACCACCCACTTACTCTTTCTTCAATTTGTCTTCATCAGGAATTCCCGGTAGTTTGTCCAAACCTAAAGAATCCCTCATTTTGTCAATTTTCTCTTTCAATGGTGCATAATCGGCATGTAGTCTGCGTACATTTTCTAAACAGCAATCTCTCGACACTTGTGACTGTTTCATTGTTGTCTCCATCTGTCAAAATTAATCATTTTATTTAACTAAAAGATACAAATTAATTACTCTTGGCTGTTTTCACTGTTTGGTTCCACTACATACCATATTTATATCAGCATGAATAAGACGTAACTCCTCAACATGGGTCATCTTCTCTTGAATTAACTGTTCCATTTCTGCTTGATATTCCCTGAGACACTTGTCTTCCCTCTCAGTAGTCTCCCATTCTCGCATCAGATGGTTTTTCAGTTGATCAAGCTCGTCCATCTTCATTCTTAAGAGAAAATAATTATTTCATGATTAAGTACACTTTTTATTGTCTGTAGGAAAAATAGATCATGAAAACTAAAGTATGTTCTTATGAACAATTTTATCAAATAATTTCCCAACACAATCAGACATTTCACTCTCTGATGAAGGGCCTTCGCTCGAAATGTTAGACTACTTACTATACACGCTATTTTGGCAGTACACCAACCTTTTTAGATAAATTAGACATAGTTTGGCACTATACTCTGGATTTCAAAAAGTTTTTTGAACGTAACTTTAAAAGTTATACGTGACCCAACATTTCGACACTCCAATCTAGTGTCTTCACTAATCCGCGGTACCATCAGAGACGTTGTCTGGAGGCTTGGCATATTAGTAGCACCCACGCCCCATTGAATGGCGATGACAGTGGTTTATTACCAGAAGCTAATATTTGCATCTTTGAATCCTGATGAAGACACTAGATTGGAGTGTGGAAACGTTGGGTCATGGACAGTAACTTTTAAAATCACATTCACAAAACTTTTTAAAGCCAGAGTAGCGTCAAACTATGTCTGAATAATTTTAAATTAACATGGGAAGTTTTTGCCTTTTTAAGTAGCATTGAAATGGAATCAAAACTGCTGGATCATGCTCTTGTATAGTTAGCATTTCAGCTGTATTAATTACTTTCTTAAGGTTGTTCACCTTGTCAAGAACAATATAGCATATCAACTATATGCTTGAGACATAGCACTAACTAAAAATTAAAATAATTACAGCAACTGAAGCAACAAGTAACTTAATTGGTAGATAGCTCACAGTATGATATCACTAGTATAGGGTTTTTGTCATACAAAACAAACATACACAAGTGGACCTCCACTGAAATTTAATTTCAAGCACAGTATGAGATATGAGATAGAAGCACTGTATGAGATATACACTATGAGATAGCTCATAGTTGTCTGTATAATATATTAATAAAATTCAAGTTCTGCTTAACTACTGCAGTCAAACATATAGTTCACCCAAAAACACTAATTAAGAACATGAAAATTAAAGTCATTCTTAAAAAAATTATCTAGTCTCTGTTTACGTGTTATTTTCCACTGGCTGAGGAACAAAAGAGGTGGAAAAGGTTTTCTCAAACATTGATGGGTCTGTACCAACTAGCCTGGGTACAGGCTCGCACACTCAGGAAGCAACTATGGTAGGTGGTAAGTCAGGCAGTTCAGATTCTGTTGTTACATCTGCCATAGCTTGAACCAAGAAGTTACCCCAGTCCAAACAATTAATAGAAATAGTTTCAAATGCTTATAGCAAAGTTGAGTATCTGTTGCTAGTTGTCTTGAATTAGATAACAGTAGTTTGAAATAAATGTAGAGTGTGGCAATTTAGCTGCAGCTGGTGACTACCAGGAGTGAGAATTTATATATTTAGAGAACATTAAAATTAATATTTAGCATTTACACTCAAATAATAAAATGAAGGAAAAGTTATTGAGTGTAGAACTAGATATACTATCGAGACCCAAGAGTTATATGTAGAATTATTTACTATTGGCACCCAACTGGGACCAGCTGTGAAAAATGCAACAATTCAAGATCTTCTGGCTGGCAATTGAAAGAACATAAACTCAACACATTTACAAAAAGAATTCCTTTATAAAAAACCAATGGAAGCCCTTCTAAGTCTGCCACTGAGAGGAACATCACATGGCTGTACAGATCGAGATACACTTTTTTAGCATTGGTATCCCTTACAAGCAAACAAGTGAAAACAAACTCTGACGTAATTCAAAACTAACAAAATGTTATAATTGTAGTGATATAAATTGAGGAAGAGTGGTGAAAATATACCTAGTACCAAATGTTGTACATTATGTATTTTTACAAGTGGTTTATAATCCCTGCTACAATACCTACTGTAACTTTGATCCATATAAATAATATAATTATAAAACTGCTTGATACCAGCTGAGTTTATATTGAACAGCTGAAAATCAAAAATCTAATGAGCAACCAAGAAAATTTGAAAACAAAAAAAATAATATGTCACTTCGACTAATTTTGCTTAGTGACTATCACATGCATATTACCTAATGGTTTTCATGATCGAATAAAGATTTTTCTTCCTTGACATTATGTAACATGAAACATGCTTTTATGACCACATTTATTTGATAAAAATGTAGTATAAAATCTCAACTGAAATGCTCTGTTGTTGAGATTGAAATAAATTTGATCCATTTATGTTTTGACAAAACTTGTGTCAAAATATGGGAACCTAAATTTAATATTTAAAGCACAAATTAATTGAAAATTAAATTTATCTTATTTGGAAAAAAACTTTTATAACAAATTATGAGGAATAACAATTTACAGCTCTTCCATATTTCACTTAGTTCTTGAGATATTTAAACTTATGTGATATTTAAATGAGCTGATCTATGACATAGCAAGTTGTACACAACATTAGAAAATCATGTATATCTTTCGAATTTTATTAAAAGAAATCACTCAAAACTTTGTAATTGCTTCAGCTCATGAAACAAAACATTAAAGACAAGCTTCAAGTGATTTCGTTCAATAATCTTTAAGATATACAGGATTTTCCAATGTTGTGTACAACTTGCTACGTCATAGATTATCTCATTTGAATATCACCTAAGTCTAAATATCTCAAGAAGTAAGTTAAATATGGAAGAGCTGTGAATGTTTATTCCTCATTGTTTTGAGAGTTCTTTCAAACTTAATTTTCGATTCATTGACCCACTCCAAATATTTCATATAGTACTAGTTAGGCCAAAAAAAAAGTATTCTGTTTCTGGTCAGTGGGTCGGCCCAGAAATGACGTGGCTTTTTTTTTTTTCAAATTTTTTTTAAGAAAATGCTTTTTGTAGAATACATTTCTAGTTTCTATATACATGTAAAGTGCAAACATTGATTGTTATGCTTTTAACAGAACAAACGTTTCAACACGCATCAGTGGTCGCCATTGTTGTCTGCGAGGGTGTCCGTGCCCACAAACACGCAACTGATCAGTGGTTTTTTATGGAAAAAAACCGTTGACGCGCACATTCAAAGATGAGCGCGCGCTGACCTAATACTTGGGTTTTTTTTGCCTTAGGAGAAGTTGTTTTAAAATTATGTCAGTTTATGTACAAAACATGTTTTTGATTATTTCCTTCATTGTAATTACTCCTATGTTTCGTTTAACATTATTTCAGTCTTAGAAAATCCTGCAACAAAATACTTACAAATTGCTGATGTTATTTTCAAGTATTTGAAAGTGAATAATTTATCTTAAATCCCCCCTGGAGTGTGGTTGTCAACTATGCACTTAAAACCCCAAAACACAATTTATTTTACTATGCCAATAGACCTAGTGTCTCCTTCTATTGGTTGGCCAAAATCAAATCCAAAACAGGAAAATACCCAACGAACCACGTCAAACGAACTTAAAATTTTTCAGCTTTTTTACGAAACTCTTCCATTGCCATGAAAATATTAACAAATGAAATATATTAGCTATAAAGTGGAGTGAACACCGAGTCAAATTATAAATGCACGAGACTGTGTATAAATTGTAGAGATAAGTTATATTTTTTTCGTATTGTCATTACCATATTATATTAAAAGTCTAATCAAGTTTAGCTAATGTTTTACTGACACGGCAATGTCGAATGTTCTTTTTAGTACAAGTCGTCGTATCAAGTTTTTTTGGGGAAATTTAACCCTAAACCGCAGCGCTGAATAACAGTATAAATGAGCGCCGGAGAATTATCTTAGTTTTTTTAGCCTAGTTCTTTATAAATTAATATTATTAGTATAAAAACGAAAATTATTGTATTTGTGACGACAATAGACACGAACACGTGGTTGTTTCGCAAGCTTTTAAAGCTTCGACCAAAACACTTATCAACTTCGAAGTCATGAATAAACATTATGTTGAGCGTCTCAGCTACGCTATGGTATAGTGAGTGAGTCCTAATATAAATCTCGTTTTTTACGACGAGTTTTAATGTAAATGTTCAAAAAAAACCTTGACACGCATTTAATCTTTTGTGGTCGAACACGTTTCGCATAAAAAATCGTTCTTAAAAATCCTCCAGTCTGTAACATTGTCTTAATGGAGTGCAAGAACATTAATTTGCAACATCCTTTCTGCGCCAGCAATGACATATAACAGAGCTACTGTCTCCTTATTATACAACATTACAACTAACCTAAAGCTAAACTTACTGACTCGCACTTAGTTTAAATCCTCATTGCCGTGGTAACATAAAGTCGTCGTAAGATATTGCCGCTTTTCAAAAATATTAAATTAGACACGTGTATCTTAACAATGTCTCTTTTCATGTTGACCACCGTGTTATACTTGGCAGGAAGTACTTTGAAACCAATACGAACCGTAAATAAATTTTAATCCTTTCATAGTCTAGTGGCCGCAATCGCGTATTAAAATACAAGCCGACGGCAAGATATCGCATTTGTAATATACACCAAATGAAGGCAGTATTTCCGAGTTGTTTTACAATAATGAACAAACACAAGTAAATATCTAAGTAGAGTAGAGAATATGCTAGTTCAAGAACCCGTTTCGCTGCGATACGGCGAGTCCCTATTGGTTTGTGTCAGTTGAATACACACACACTTGATGTTTACAAAGTGTTTCTTCAGCATTATCGAGACGGCGAAAACTAACGTAAAAAGCTTTTGCGTCGATATTTCGCTCAGAGAATTACGCAAGCTCTATCCTACGTCGATTACCGAGTTATTTTTTCGCAAAAAAAACACCGTTCTCTTTTGGGTTATTTTGGGAAAGCGAGACGTGTGTTATATGCGTCTTGAGATTTCATCGGGAAGATTGGATCGAGTCTTCGTCTCACCTTATTTCTTTCACGGTCTCTAGTTTACAGTTGAGGGTGGCATCTTGTTCTTGAGTCGAAGACGACGCAGAATTTGTCTCTTCCAGATTAACGGTTGATGTCGCCACGGCCATGATGATTAATACGTACAAGAAAATGGACAAGTTGTCTCGCAAACCTCTTCATTCAATTTTCATTGTTTGTATTGTTAGGGATTAGCCAATTGCGAGAGGTCTCGGTGAATACTTCCAAATGTCAGCTGTTTCACACCTGCGGTCATAGTCATGACAACTTACTTCTGCCAAGTTTTCGTTTCAGATTGAAACTAGCCAACTCCATTTCGGATACCATCCTCACTATAAATTTCACGAACCAAAAGAACTTCTCGACCTGTACTGTAATTCTCCGAAGTGAAAAAATAGCCGAAGTCCGAAAATCGATTGTATCAAGTTGACTTTGATGACTCTCTTCCAGATGAGATTAAACTGTCTATTTTAGAGCAAATTATTTTTGAATAATTTATTTACTATTTTCTTCAAATGGCTTGACGTCTCGTTCTGTATCGTAAAATCTACATGACCGCCCAAAATACACATCTATCTGCTCGGCATTCTTGTAAAAGAGTTGGTATATATTTTTTCTGTCTGCATTTCTTAAAAATAGAAATTCTGTCATAAAATATTAATCTTCGTACAGAATGATTTACTAAAATTAATAATGTCGGTGTCTGCTCTTTTAATTTGCTGTTAGCCTAACTTCAAAATTGAGTTGCACCACTTCCGTGGACTTCAGCTGAACTATCACAGTGTTGTCTGTCTTTTTGTCTGATCGGCTCCTCGATGTCCCTTCGATACACAAAGAAAACGGTTTCAAAAGGGAAAATTCGCCAGGAAACCACCACTTAGATGGATTAACAACTCAAAACGCAATGTAGCGATACAGAGCTTGGCACTGTAAGAAACCTATTTTATTAAACATTCGACTTAACCTTTTTTCTTTCATTTTAATTAAGCCCTAGTGCTGTTTTGACGGTTTAGTCCAAACAATACAACTCATTGATATTCCTACTAATAGCCGAGCAGACCACGTTTTTGACATCACACCTTGGTTGTCATGTGAACCGTCCCTTATCTCAGGAAACTACTTTGGTTTAAATAGCAATGCACACGTGGATCATTTGTTTGGCCGTCATTGGTAAATGAAAGAGACTACTGAGTCTCTTGGCTATTTAGTGTGGCGATACACCATGTGTTTTATGTTTATATATACATTAATGTAGTGAATGTGATAATCACACATGTTCTGCCTTCCATAAAGATTCAAGATGAACTATATAGCTCTATATATGGCTTTTTTTAAAGCTATTTACTGGGCAATAATATTCCTAACTATAGACTATTTTGAAGTTAATCTGAACATCTTTGACAAACTTTCATCGCTGACTGAGCTCCATGAAAACCATCTCTGAACATCGGGATTAGTCTTGAGAATAAAAATTATTCATCGGCTCTTTGTGTTGCGAAGACATACTGCGATATCCTAGTGGGGTATGGTTTATAGTGACGGATTGCGAGCATTATCATGATTATATAACATACACTAAACGAAGATATCGGTCAATTAATACCAGCCTGGTTCTCATATATATCGGCGACGGTCGCCGATGAGGGATTTGCGACGTCGGCGACTGGTTTGCGACATGAGAACGCGTTTGAAACTGTCATCGGCGACTTCGGCGATATCCTCGCAGAAAACCAAACGAAGTAATTTGTTTCCTGCGACCCGGATCGTCGACTATCGCAACACAAGGCTCGTTTCTTTCTCAAAAGTGCGATTATTAGTCACAGTTGACTAGTAATAATCAATCACGGAGTATTCAAAGTACTAAAAGCAGCCGTTTTGACGAAGTTTCGGTCCTAAATTTAACGGCAAAATCAGGCCCATTTTAGACACCGCTCTTCTCATGCGCCAACCTTTCGCACGTAAACTGCGTCGAACACGATTATAACTCTTGCGCAAAACTAGAAGTATTATCCAACGTAATAAAATACGACGAATTATAACTACTTTACAATATCTCGTGAGCTTGTGTTTGCTTTAGTGTTTTAGTGTTATCACAGTCAAATACAACGCTTGTCAGGGATCCCGAAGAGAAAATGGTGGGGTAACTGAAAATTCTAATACCTTAAGCCTGGTTCACACGAGAGCATAATCATAAGCATAAGGACAAGACAAAAGGCAAAACAAAGGAATGAAGTCAAGCCTCGTACACCCCAGAGCGAAAGTAATGCTTTGTTTCATTGCTTATGCTTATGTAGCTCGTGTGAACCAGGCTTTAATGGTTGGGTAAAAAATAATCACTTCTCTGAAGGTTGGGTAGCAAAATTTTCATGACTATTTACATAAAAGAAAGTTGATCATTTAAAATGTTGTTATCATCTCCAGTTCTCCTTAGACTAGTCATCATTGTACATTAGCTTTTATTATTGTATTCCTCTCCTTGTTTTTCTTGGATTCCTGCTCTGTATAGGGAGATAATAATCTGAAAGTTACAGTAGGATCTGTCTGTATATCTATTTGGGTTTGTTATTAAAACTTGTATCGACTATATGCTGGGAATTGGTCTTTATCTAACTTTTTTCTTCTTGGGTTGGGTAAAAAATTTTCTTTACCCATAAATGGTTGGGTCGGTTAAATTTCTGATATTAATTTGGTTGGGTAAAAATTTTTTCCAGTACCAAATCATAAATGATTCGTTAGAATTTGTGTCGTCGATTTCGGAACGCAACAATGGCTTGTGGAATTTGGTTCTGCGCACGAAAATAGCGGCGTCGCCGTGTGTGTTGTATAAATCCCGTTTTCCATTTCACCATCTTGCTCGCCGCGATAGGACTGTTAAAAAATATGTTTTTCATCGCCACCCCCTCCCCACAATATCTGGCAGCCCGATTATTTTTTTATCACGCAATCGTCATATTTTCCCCGATGATATCGGTACCCACCAACTGGGAACAAGGTTGGATATCCACCGGATGAAAGTTGGAACCCTTTTAAAATCCGCACGCCCCTATTTTTTAAACTGATAAACGAAACAAAAAAATATATTTTGAACGGGTAAATCACTGACGTTGCTTCTCAACCTCGTTCCCAGGGCATTTTGCCTCCACGGCGGAAGGTCGGCGAAAATGGCCTTGGGATCGGCTAGTTCATTCTATAATCCGATTGGCTTGTCATAAAACTAATTATTCAGCCGAGTATAATTTATTCATCTAAATCTGATTGCTGTCTTCAAATTTTACAGCAAATTAGAAGTGATAGTTTTCGCTAAATTGGATATATGCTTCTTCATACCTTTTGTAAGACATAACCATGGATGTATGGTGGATTATTAAGCTTGTTAGCTGCTTTTATGCCGACGAATGCTGACATGAAAACTCTGAAGAGCATTGAATATTTCTCAATTATTCAGATCAACAAAGTAGACAAATGAAATGGAACAAAGACCACAAAAATTATCATATCCAAACACCCAGAAATTCTGGGTGTCATGTGACCAGCCGATCGAGGCAAAATGCCCTGGGAACGAGGTTGGTTGCTTCTTTAACAGTATATTTGATTGGTTATTAGAAGAACTGTCAGTAGAACTGATCAACCTTATCGGCTTTTAACATTGCACTTCATGCAACATGAATAATAACACTGTGTGTGTCGGATATCATCATCACACGCACTCGCACCCTTCACTCACACACACCCTTTCACACACACCCACACACTCACATACACACACACACACACACACCATCACACCCGTGCGTGTATTCGTTCTCACTAGATTAAGGAGTCGTAATTAACATTTCTAAATGAGTTATTTTTAGTAACCTCACTTTTCTAGTTTATTTTGATTACTAAGGTTATTGGTCAGCAACTTCAAACATGTTAATCTTTTAATCAGTTAACTCTCTTATCATTTTAATTCCGACCTTCCAAGCTAATAAAGTAAGAACTTTCAATGCTTTGAACGACAGTGTAACTAAATAAAGAACCAAGCCATTAGTTGAAAACACTCATTGATTATCGAAAGTTCGAAACTCTAAAGACTGCTCAAGAGAGGTAACCTCTGATCAGGTTCGTAGCTAATGCGTCTTTGCAAACAGAACTATGAGCTGTGAACACGCTATTTAATTATGTTCTCAATGACAAATAAATATACTCCATAACCTATTGCCAAGGCTAAGTGATCTTGAAGCTCATGCCCCTAACACATGTGAATGTTGTTATACCAATTCTTGAAATCTCTACGATATATGTTATTAGAATTCCTGTATCTCTATCCTATATAATCTCGCTGTAAACTATACAATACTAAGTTTGCGTCAATACGAATTTTATGTTGCTATAGTTTCTATACTATTCATTGTACAACAGTGTTGTTTGCCACCAAATTATTGTTGCTGATAAGTTCTCTCTTCACCAAATTTTGAAACATTCCAACGCGATGTGTTTTCATAATTACTTTCAAGGCTTTGCATGGCCAGGCGCCTGTTTATATTACTGATTTGCTAACTAAATATAAACCTACTCGTACTTTGAGATCATCTGACCAAAATCTGCTACTCGAGCCAAAATCCAAAACGGTGACTCATGGAGACAGAGCATTCTCGGTTGCAGCACCAAAACTGTGGAATTCATCACCACAGGAAATTAGAAGCTTTGAAATGTTAAGTAATTTTAAGTCTGCAGTTAAGACTTTTCTTTTTTAAAATTAATAGTTATTGTTCATAGTGTTAATATATGTAGTGGGCTTTATCTTATAATGAAACTGTAATTAGTTTTAAAAGCAACTTTAAGAATATATATATTGTTGTAAGAGCATTGAGACTATTGTATAATGCTCCTAATACGTCTTTATTATTATTATTATTATTATATATGCAAGGTATCTATCCAAAGAGCAATATGTACATGTACTCAGTTCCTTAATCTTGTATAGGTTGTTTCAAACAAACATTTGACATTTTCACTTTATCGATGGCAGAAGATAGAATGAGCAAGACAAACTTGGTTACAAGTGAAAATTTCTAAAACTGTATATTACAAAAAACGAAGTACCACTAGTGGATCATCTAATATATAGCTCTAATTTCACATGATAGCCGCAGGTTTTATATACCCGTCATCTTATCAGCGTAATAATGATTACTTATTAAATTAAGTTTGTCTTATTTAAATGAACTCGGCAAAAATTAGGAATGGTCTTTATAGAGTTAATAGAGAGCTGTGTTTTCTCCTTCAAGATATGCGAAAAGCAGGATTTTCGCGACTGTCTCTGACCAATCATGAAAAAAAAGACAAGAAGAGTACAGGACCAAGTGACGACCATGTAGGAAACACGACCTCAAAATCACCATCCATCTTACGATTCCAGAACCTCGTTTCCACCGTTACTATTGCAAATAATATTCGACGCAAAGCGCTGCAACAAAGACAGATTAAGATTGGAGACTTGGGCACGTTCGATATGAGCCATTCTACGTCACCCGAAGACGATGATCGACGACCAAATACGACAACGACCGATGTAGCAACTATTAGAAGCGATGTTCTTAGCAGGCTCAACTTGAGTGATCAGTTTCGATTTGTGACCAAACCTAACAGGGAATTCCAGGTAAGGAATTGCTGTGCATCATAATATGATGTAAGGCGTGACTCCTTATTGTCTAGGAAATATTCTTGTTTTATGAAAATATTCTTGTTTTTTCTAGGAACTTACAATATGAAAATATTCTTGTTTTCTAGGAACTTATAATATGAAAATATTCTTGTTTTCTAAGAACTTACAATATGAAAACATTCTTGTTTTCTAGGAACTTACAATATGAAAACATTCTTGTTTTCTAGGAACTTACAATATGAAAACATTCTTGTTTTCTAGGAACTTACAATATGAAAACATACTTGTTATTCTTGTTTTCTAGGAACTAAAAGTACACCATATTATAAAGGAGGTTTTGGAAGAACGCCTCCAAGGATGTGAGTACAACGCTGAATTTTGTCAAAAAATATCACCAGTCATCGCAGACGTCATCAAAGATCGCGTCAAAAAGCTCATTTTCCCGCGCTACAAGATCATCTGCCACGTGCTTCTGGGACAGGTGAATGGACAGAGCATGCGCAGTGTTAGTCGTTGCGCCTGGAACGAGGAATTTGATAATTTTGCCCACTATTGTCTCCAAACGCCAACCTTGTACGCTATTGGTGTAGTCTATGGAGTGTACGCAGAATAATGTTTAAAATAACCACGTTTCGTGATACAAAGTACGTACATCATATCGTAGCCTTCGCTCTGCCTCTGCTATCTGAGTCCTGGTAACCAGAGATCATGAAGGTTGCGGAGTCAATGAGAAACATTTTTCTGACTTTTCTTGCTTGAGCAGCAAACAATTCACAATATTTTATTAATAAGTTTAACATGTAATTATTTTTCGATATATTGGTAAACTTTATACGAGCCCACTGTCTTGTCGACTTTGAATCAACTCCAGATTAATAGATTTATTTATTCATAAAAGTAAAATTGTAATCACATAATAATTTACAATAAATTATATATAAAATCATACAACAACAACGACGACAACAACAACGACGACAACGACGACACACATAACAAAGCAATGCTCCAATTTTTTACACTTATGATCATACATTACTGGTATTAACAATTAAAGGTGAACTTGCTCTTGACCCGTAACCCGATGCTACAGGAGCGCGCGCGCGATTGTTCCTCAACTCTCGTCGATACTCGGACTTCGCCGTCGTGCGATCGCTAAACGTGTGAAGAATGACGTACGTTTTAAAATCGATTGCCAGTGGCAACATGTAAATCTGCAAAGGATCTTTTGCTGTGTAGCCGCGTTCAAAGGTTTCTTCAACCAGGTCTAATGCCAACAATGACATAACGGTCCAAAACATCACATTAAGATCTCGCCAACATCTGGGGAAAGATATAGAAAAAATGAGAATACAAATTAAAATAAATGTTCCCGCCAAAAACATGCTGGCCTGTACTATGCGGGGAAGTACTTACTACTCCATGTACTTTCCGAATCAAAAACGCTAAAAGGTTAGGTATGCTAACAAAATAGTGAACAGAAAGGCCTTGAAAGGACTTGTTGCGAAGGTTAAACAACAGATCACGTCTGTCTTGTGCTTATAGTATTATCTTCATTGGTTGTCAGTAAAATGAAGGATTAGAGAATCTTTGATTTTCTAAGCCTTTGAAACACAATTTCCTGCATTTTGGGTGCACTTTTAACAAAACAAATTAAAATTAAAATTAAAAACAGTGAAAGTCACTGTTATATAGTCAGTATTTCCTTACTGTATACGAAACTAACTCTATCAATAATATTCACGCAAAAACTAGACGACAGTGAGCGCGCGAAACAACATTTGTGCCAGAAATGAAAGTTGATTACCTTTGAGACGAAAGTTGATTTACCTTTGTTAATATGTAAAAATAATCCCTGTTTTCAAGACACTGTTGATTACTTTCAAAGCTTTACATGGCCAGACACCTATTTATAGTATAACAGTGATTTACTGACTCGACATATAACCCTACTTGTACTTTAAAATCTGCTAGTATATTTGTGCTAAAATCAAATACAGTAAAAATCCGCGCATATATAAGAACCTAGATTTTAAATAAACTCTACAAAGTAATGAAAATGAGCCAGAACCAGACAAATATAGTGTACATGTATATATGTCTACAGTTATATACGTTGTTTTGTTCCATTGAATTTACACACAGTAAGCTGCAAATTATATACAGTGTAGCTTTAAAGTGCATATAGGGTAAGGTTTGTATTTGCTTAGATTGCAGTCATTTGGAGAAAATTTGTGCATAATTGATATAAATGATTGACCACACTTACCAAAACCAGGTCGCTATTTTCTCAAGAAAATAAGAACCTGTGTAAGAACCTAAATAGCCTAATTTTGCAGTAAACACCATTTATATAAGAACCTTTTTTGGCTAACTTGGAAAAATCTAGGTTCTTATAATGCTGGTTTTTACTCGTTGTTGTAAGATCCATTCAGAAGGAACAGCTCTCATCTCTCCGCGACTACCATCGTTCTGCAGATATAAAAAAGTGTTCATATAACTCTTCGCACTAATTGACAAGCTTTGCCACATTGAGTAGCAGGAATACCCCACAAAATTTATCGCTCCATTACGGGCGGCCTAAGATAAAAAATAACCTAACAGTACATTTTAACAAGAAGACTAGACAGGGGACGATACATGTGACATTTTACACATACGGTTTTAAAAGTTTGCGGAATTTCGACATCGTACACGTGTTCGGTTGTATAATGATAATGTTTTAGCAGTTTAGATTTGAATTGACCAATAGAAAGGTTAACATCTCGCAGATGTGATGGTAGAGAGTTGAATATCCTAGGGGTTCTACAATAGAAACTGTTCTGAAAAGTTACGCTGTTCACTTTAGGGATATTTAAAACAAATTCATTTGATCAGTTTGTACATCTTGCGGTTACACGGCTGGAGGACTTAATAGAAATGTAAGAGTCACATGAACCAACTAATGCTTTAAAAAGGTATACTAAGTCCATGTACTCGTGCTAGTAGGACAGATAATTGTTCATTCTCTCTTTTTCACTTGAATAATCTTTTTTTTAAATTATTTAAGGTTTTTGGGTGTGGTATTTCGTTTTGCGCATGGTGTTATTCAAGCTCCAATTCCCCCCACAGTGGGTAATCACTATTTAAATATTCCCTGCCACAGCTTACAGTCTTACAGTTGAAGTATAATTTTACGAGAAATAGTATAGAAGTAGCTATTACCATCACCTTAATTTCCTTTGTTTGTGGCTCATCCAGAACATGAACACTGTTAAACTCAAACATGCCACCCCTTTACAACCTTCTCTAACAGGTTGCAACAAGTCCATTTCTCCACCACGAATGCTCACTCTTATTGTGACCAAAAAGTGATAACTTATTGCACCAATTGAGTAGAAAAGTAGCAATCGCAAATGACCAACTTGATCACCAGCCATGTACGAAACTATGTCTTTGAACATGTCACCAATGCCGAGCCACTGTTCTGGTAATTCGTCCTCTGTGTTATCGTTTGACAAGGTGGTCTTTAGGGTTATGCAAAATATGGTTACCATGACAGCCACTGTTGAAACTGTTGCCATATAATGAATATCATGAATACCATGCCTGTTCCATTAGATAGCAATGAATTAAAATTATGTTAAATCAGGGCTGTTGAGAAAGGTTGTGCAAAACTGTGGACAACCTCTGTATGCATGGTATGCACATCTAGTAATCACTATCGTCCATGGAATTAATGTTAACCTTTATGACTCAGGAGTGATCAACATCTATCTTCTCCTAATAATATCACTGGTTAACCAAGTATAGAGGTAATGAGAATAAAGGAAATGATCACCAAAGATAAACTGACATGTTTTTAAAACAACTTCTCCCAACGACCATAGATATGGGTCCCTTACTTAATTTTGGGTATACCAACATTGTGATGTTTTCAAATTACCTTACAAGAAACGAGCCAATAGCACCTGATAGAAATATTCCAAACATGAAAAAACCAAGCCACATACCATTATTAGACTCTGTTTCAACAATCTAGAGAAAATAAATAAAGGGGCTCATTTTATACTGGTATTAAACAAGATGCTCTAGTGACACTTCCCTGAGAGATTGTAAAAATGTATGCATGGGATTGAGATACTAGTACGGTATACTATAAATGATTATGTAGCGCCTATAGTGAGTCTATTTTAGCAACAATGTTTCATATAGTATTCACAGCCTGCATGCATTTGTAAATAGTATCCAAAATCCAATTAGGAAATAATTAAGTACCTCTTATCAACTATAGCTTTGACTAATTCCTATAATCACATCGCCTGTACTGTACATGGGCATAAACAGTGTAATTCTGTATTGCGACAAATTCCTCCACTCATATAATAAATAACCAGACAATTCTCTTAGTTAGACAGTTGCTCTCCTTGCCGCGATCACTCTGTCCATAAAGTTCTCTATCAATAAAGTTAATTTGGATTATTGGCCTTTGTGTATGTTTTAGTGTATTCACTAGCAGATTTGCCTTCTTAGATGCTAAAAATAAACATTTACAAATGCCTCTGCTGTCCTCTGACCATGTTTGTTGAACCCAGGCTTCATTTTACAGTAACATATCAAAAACTGTAAAACGTTTCAAGCAATTATGGCTCATAATGTCAGAGAAACATTTTACTGCCTAACAAAAAACGTCTATAGGCCTGCCTATATGCATGTCTACGGGCAACCTATAGGATCCTATAGGAAACCTATTGGCTTCTATAGGCAATTGGCACATTGCCTACTGTAGCTAATCGGCATCTATAGACTTTTTCTGTAAGGGTCGAATGCTTTTATAACTAAACAAATATACAGATGAAGGAATTTAATTAAATAGTATCCATAAGTTTTACATGAGTGCTGTATTATTTGACTAATCTGCAACCTATATATTATAATAACAGAGTTAAAAACCCTTTATATCAATGGTTATAACCATGGAGGTTTGGACATACTGAGGAAGAACTTATAAATTAACCCAATTCTTTCTTAATTTTCCTTGTAAAATACTGATGGTTTGTTGGAGCTATATTATGCTAACATTATCATACCTGGAGATGGCCATGATCAGGATAATTATCCAAATTCTCGTATTGATCATCAACTGGACCCTCATCATCTTCCTCATAATACTTGTAAAAAAGCTGTGCAGATTCAACGTGATAGGCCAGTGTTGAAGCCCTGTTTACCGTATAAATTATCCGTTCAACTGAATCTGAAAAGAACTCTTGCATCTTGGTGCTTGTCAAGTCCACCAACACCTCTATTTTGGCGACATTGAGCAGCCAGAGATAACAGTTGATGAAAGCCATGAGAATTAGGAATGATTTGCGTGTAATGAACCAATCACCTTCACGTTTAAGTCGCGTGTTCTTCTCGTACACATATAGACCATATACTAGCAAAACCCAAAGAGATAAACCACACTCACTCAGACAACTTCGTTAGAGGGGTATATTGATGATTCCTTATACTTTATAACTTTGAAAAATACACTTAATACAGATACATATTATATTATAGTGCTCGTCATCCCATTGAAGTCAGCTTTAGCTTTTTAAAGTATTTGGGTTAGTATTTATGGTTTAAGTATTACAGTTAGTATTTGGGATATATAGCATTACGGTTTAATAGTATTTGGCATAGTAATATGGTTAATTTTAGGCCCTGTTACACGGCGGTAGTGTTACCCTCTTAGTAGGGTGACCCTTCCAATGACCCTTCCAAGATGGTCAAAAGATAGCCTCTGTTTAGTACATGCATGCAGGTGTTAAGGGTGACCCTTGTAGCAGGGCTAACTCCTCTAATAGGGTCACCCTCCCTTTGCGTGGCCACTAAACAAATTGAAAATGGCGGACAAACAAAGAGTTGGCAAGTTTTTGGTGGCAAGTTTTATTCTAAGGTCTAGCGCCACATTTAAATGCTGTGGTCTATTGCTTGGCTATACACCGAACGAGCGCTTTTATTGTGCGCTTTTTCACTGAAATATGACCTGATGCCCCTTATAGGCATCTATAGGCATCTATAGGCATCTATAGGCTAATAGGTTTCATCTATAGGTCGCCTATAGAAAATGTTCCAATTGCCTATAAAAGCCTATAGGTTTCCTATACTGTAGGTTGCCTATAGACATGCCTATAGGCATGAAGCCTATAGACTTTTTTTGTTAGGGGCGTTTTACGCGGCGTTTACATGGGTAAAGTAAACAAAAAGATAGCCCTGCCTCGGTCCCAGGGTCACCCTAGGACACATGAAAACGAAACCAGGAACAAATGCATTTGTTCACCAGAAGGGTCACCCTACCTAAACAGGGCAGCTTAGTGGTTAATTTCCCCCAAAATGAATTATTTTGGGAATTTAAAATTTTGAAAACTCACTTTGAAAGGTTGTTTGAATCAATACCACTACATGGTACCCACAAATTGTCCACCATGGTATTGGAACTTCATAATCCAAAGTTTCATCTCGATATTTGAAGAACGCCATTAATCTTAAGATGGTTTCCATGCTCGTTAAAATCCACGAAAGAATAGCAACCTTAAATGACGCAGTTCGCTTTCTCATACGCAAATTGCCAACCAGATCAATGGTTCTTGCTTTGTATATGAGAATGTAAATGACCAGGAGAGTCATTACCAATAACATGGTAGTAGCCACCAATGCATAAGGAAAAATCAAGTTTTTTGTTTTGATTCCATCGTCGGTTGTCTCGTCTTCCGAAAGGATTATCGACGTACTGAAGATAAAGTTACTAAAGAGCAACACGACAAAAACAATCTGAAGAAACCCATACCACACGAACGGGACTGCATTGCCTCAGGCATTTCTGACTTTCTGTATTAAACCATTTCCGAAGTTAAACCCCTTAAAGGAAAGTCCCGGTATCCCATCAGATTATAACATCGAATTTATTTTTCCAAGAAATTTCGTTTTCGTTTTAAGTTCCGCATAAGTTCCGCATAAGTTCCGCATTTCCGCGGAAATTATGTTAGTCCGGGAATTTCGGGACATTCGGGATAGAAGGTCAAAGGTCAGATATTTGACATTCTGATTTTTGGTTGAAAACTGTATTTTGATCTTTATATAATATTGAATTACGTGTTGTTAATTATTAAAAACCTATTGAGCTTGAAGATTTAAGAGTGTTAATGGATCAAGTAAACTGTAAAATGCCAGATTTCCGTGTTTTATCCATCCAAAGTCACGTAGTTTCAGGTTATGTTGGCAACAAATCTGCCACTTTCCCCCTGCAGGTAAAGTTACTACTATAATGCTGGGCCTGCTGGCATGAATTTAATATAAGACTTATGTGTCTTACCATCATCATCGCATCTGTCAGAACAGCATTTTACATTCCAACACCAGTCTTTCTCAAGACTACAACAACCTGGACGATCAATTTTGACACACATGTTCCTTAATATATTAGGTCACAGCTAACACAATCTAATTTGGCATGATCCGCCTTTTATATCCATTTTGTTGGATGAATATAGATCATGACATCATGTTATAATATAATACTTGTGTGTCATTTCAACTGGAAAAGTACTGAGTGTATATCGATCTATCTGACCACATTTACATTTATTCCAAAATAGATTCATGGCTTTGATGTTGACACAATCAATTCTGTTCAATTATCAAATCACACAGGTTAGTAAATTCAATTTACAGTATAGTTATCTCAATATCATGAAATTATTTATTATATTTACACTGTTATGTGCTCCAACCCTTTCTCGATAAATGAGCAACTGAAATGTAAAATTATTATAACATCAACCCAAGTCAGTTTTAGGGTTAGGATTAGGGATTGGTTTGTGTTTCAGTTGTTCATATATAGAGAGAAAGTGCCAAATTATAATCTCAATAATTTTTTTAGTAGAAACTAACTTATACATATTAGTGACTTGTAGTTTGGTTATGTCAATTTAAGCGTGAATCAAATCGAAATGTCAACACCCCCCGGGGGCACTACCCCAGGAATTTGGATTTTTTTATTTTATAAGTTCAAATTCCCCACCTATGTTCTTTTCTCCTGTTCAAATATATACCATTGTTTTGGAAAAATTGGAGATCAAATGCCCCACCCTCAACGATTCTATTCAACCTATTGAAACAAATATTCATTTAATGCAAAATCTTGGAACATATAAACATAAAAAATACTAAATAGACTGATCAGAGATCGCGGCAAAACATTTTTTATTGAGTATCATGAACAATGAACATTTCAGTGAACACTAGTAAAGTTTCTTATCTTCAAACACTTGTTTTAGCCTGACTAGGTCATTTTCTTTCAGCCACTCCAAAACAAAGACAATTTTCTGACCTGTAAAAATCTGACAAATACATCACCATTTTGAACAGAATCTGTTCAAATTCCTCACCCTCCACTGGGTTAGAATGTTAAATTCCCACCACTCTGAAATGTTGAACGATCAAATTCCTCATGTATGCCCGGGGGGATGTTGACATTTCAATTTGATTTGCACATTAGTAAATTAAATTATTTGCTACTCAAGTTTAAAAGCAAGCTCAGAATGTTTACTCGTTATCTATCGACAATCAGATAGTGAATAGCAATAGCCAATCAGATTACAGCACTGGCATTAGACTACCACAGTAGTGGCAGGGGAGTCTTTTCTTCAAGATCAATTTTGAAATTCTTCTAAATCTGGTAAGAAATGCTTGGGGGGTCGATGGGTGTTAGGTCCACGGGTGTTAGGTCCACGGGTGTTAGGTCCACATAATACGTTGGTTAGGTTTTCGGACATGGTTGGGATTAAAGTTCATGACTTAGTTTTAGGATTTAGCACTATTAAATTAGGTGGAGCACTTCTGCTGGAAACCAAGTTATTCTGCCTGTCTGATGTCGTCATCATTTCCCACACTCACACAAACACACACACACTTTTCCAGCTCTGGCAATACCACCGCTAGTAAGTTTGTACTAATTAAATGTATATAGGTAGTATTGTACATGTACCTCTATATGGTAGCTTCGTTTTGTATTATTGTATTTAATAACTTCCTTTTTTATTTATATTTGTTTAGGTTATAAACATTGCAAGGGACAAGTTTTGAATTCAAATGAGCTTCAAGAACTTTATGAAGGATTGAAATTAAATGGAATAAACCATTATTCTCATTTGCTTACTGGTGTGTTTTGACGATCACAACTTGTTGGATTCCACGATTATTCATTAAAGCTATCAGAGTGCTTACAAATCTTTGTTGTTTTTTTTTTAGGTTATGTTGGTTCTGCCTCCTTTCTCGATGAAGTTTTAAATGTCTTATTAGACCTACGAAAAGTTAATCCAGGAATAATATTCGGTATGATATATGCAATTACACTTAAAATTACACAAAAAAAAAAAAAAAAAAAATTCAAACTATCAATCAATCAATCAACTTTATTAATGAGGGTAAACGCATGACAGTGAAACTGATGAACCAGCGGCCCTCCTAACTATAAATACAAAAATATGTTAGCAGAACAAATGGCTGCGTATAAGCATGCATATATATATATAGTAGGAATTCAAGATAAACTATTGGTCCAGTAAAAATTTAAAATACTTTAAAACAGTCCATATCCTTTAAAATGTCAATATAAAAAGTTCTCAACGATGTCCTAAAAATGTTTATACTCTTAATGGACTTCAGTTCGTTTGGCAGGCTGTTCCATAATCTTGACATTCTGACGAGAATGTCCGTCCACCTTCAGTTTCTCTATTGAAACGTGGGCAAACTATGTTTATTGAGCCATAACGACTTGATCGATTTTGAATATCTGAGTTTGTCCTCAAAGCTTCTTTAATGTAAGCCGGGCATTCGCCACAAAGACGTTTGTGTACCAAAACACACATCTGAATTTTAACTTCACAGAAGAAAGGCAACCACTTTAGTTTTTTGAAGAGCTCGACACTTTCCGTAGTTCTATACTTTTACTGATTCAGTACATTGTAGTTTAATACTAAAGTATTTTTAAAAACAAAGTATAGTATTAGGTATGTACAGTACAAGCTAATTTAATAATTGTCAATAATGTGAGCATATTAATAAGTAAAATTGACAAATCTATTATGAATTTTATAGTTTGTGATCCAGTTATGGGAGATCATGGAAAATTTGTAAGTTTCTGTATAATTTATAAGCATTTCATTATTAAACAAAAGTACTGTGATTGCAATTTTTTAAAACTAATTATAGATGATAATTATTTTACAATCACAAACCTATTTGTTTATTGATATTATGGTTTAGTATGTCCCAGAAACGTTGTTACCAATATATCGTGATAAGCTGATTCCATTGGCTGACATAATAACACCAAATCAGTTTGAGGCTGAGTAAGTATATATACATGGTAAACCAAATATTTTGGCTTGTTGTTGAATGTGAACAGATTACTTTAGACATCCCATATTTCATCATTATTTCATTTGCAATTATCATCATTATTTTAGGTCACTCAGTGGAATTAAGATAAACTGTGAAGAAGATGCTTTTAAGGTGATTATAACCTCAACATACAAATTACAGTATTCTCCTCATTACCAGTAGCCTCCGTGGCAGTTTGGGGGGCAGGCGTTACGTTTGGGGGGCAGGCGTTACGTTTGGGGGGCAGGCGTTACGTTTGGGGGGCAGGCGTTACGTTTGGGGGGCAGGCGTTACGTTTGGGGGGCAGGCGTTACGTTTGGGGGGCAGGCGTTACGTTTGGGGGGCAGGCGTTACGTTTGGGGGGCAGGCGTTACGTTTGGGGGGCAGGCGTTACGTTTGGGGGGCAGGCGTTACGTTTGGGGGGCAGGCAGAATTGGAGGCACTGTCGTCAAGCATACGTAGCGTGCTTCGTTTGCTTGTGTGTGAAGACCAACAGTTTTTGCACGAGCTTGAAAAATAAACCTCGGTATAGACAATACGGTATTTTATTAAATATTATTTAGATGGTGAAAAGGATACTTTGAGTTTCTAAGATTACAATAGAAGAACACTTTACCGACCACGCTGAGAAGTATATACCATTCAAAATCGTACAGGAAAAAAATTAAATACGAAATAATTCGCGGAGCACTTAAGTACACGTCCAAACAGTTTCACATCACAAACCAAGAAAGGGGTCGTTGCTGGGCAGTTTAATTATCTAGTATTGTGGAGGGGGAGAATTGTATTGATCACTGAAATTAATTTAGCTGATTAATATTTTAATAAGTTAGGATAATGTTTGGGGCTGAATTCTTTATTTTCCCCAATACACTTTCAAGGGCAATTTGCTCAAAACATTTCACCACAATTAGGTAGTATTTAAACCACATTATACTGTATTGATGATAAATAATTAATTACATGTACTTAATAACAATTATATATTACAATAAGTTTATCAATTTTTGCTTTCTGATAGAAAACAAAAGTGTGCTCTATTTTACGGTATTAACTTTCAACATTGCTGATTTGTAGGCCATGGGTATCTTACACAGTAAAGGAACCAAAACTGTTGTAATAACAAGTTCTGAATTAGGAAGTAAGGATACTTTGGTAGCTCTAGGAAGTTCAAACTCATCAATATCAGGTACTTAATTGTAGTAAAATGATTATGTACTGTTACTATAATTTCATTCCATTTTTATTGCCTATCATTGCTTAGCAAATTATGTACTATTTAAGCCGTGCTTTATCAGGTTTAAAACACAAGACGATGGCAGAGTGTATAGTTCAATCGACCTCTTGACTTGGGAAATTGATGCCATATCTGTCAGACATCTTGATCCATCCTTCACTGTTGTGAAGCTTCCATATCAACAACTCTACCATAGCTAATTCCTCTGCAGGCAATAACTCTCTGGCTTCTTTAGTTATGTGGGTAACGTTTTTTTGGAGTCAAATAGCTTCCAAGGCCCAACAATTAATCCCTATACTTCCCTGCAATCCCAGCCAAGGGTGGCAGAATAGGGGGGCTAGGGGGACTTAGCCCCCCCCCCCCAATATTTTTAGGATTTTAGAGCTAAAACACTGTTTGTTCCCATTTTAATTGGTGGTTTAATTTAGTAAATCGAGCTTGCAACGCCAACAAATATTCAGCGAAAGATAATAAACTAAGTTATTCAAAGGTCTGGTTTGTTTTCCCAGACTGTTTCACCTCCCAAACGTGCTCATTTTGGGCACAGTGAACCAATGAACCTAACAAGTCTTGTGAGGAACAGTCTTAGAATGCAGGAAATACCACTTCAGAGACAATCTAGTTTTCAAAAAATTTTTCCAGGAGAGCATTCCCTCGACTCCCCTAGAGGTTGCAGTTAGCCCCCCAAAACACAATATCTTCTGCTGCCAATGATCCCAGCTAAAACATTGCATGGCCAGCCTTGGAAGCTAATTTCAATATAAAAATCAAAGCCCATCAAATAACATTTAGGCACAGCATTTCAGTCGAACATTTTAATATTAGCTAACGTTTCGTTGTATAGCACAATATTTGACTTTGAAAAAAACATTGTGCACATAACTAAGAGGCCAGGCAATACTGGTACAGTACCTATGTAGTGTACATGCTCAAATGATTCATTGACATCCATGTTTTTGGTAGGCGATGGAGAAAGATTGTGCATAAAAATGGAGATACCCAAGCTGTCAGCAATTTTCACTGGAACTGGTGATTTATTTGCAAGTTTATTTCTTGTGTGGATGCAAAAACACCCAGGAAATTTGCAGCTCGCTTGTGAAAAGACCATGTCTACTGTGCAAGCTGTATTAAGCCGCACTATAGCAGAAGCTGAAGGTATGCAAGAAAACTTAAAATAATTGCTCTGTAGGTTACTAACATACTAAAAATTCAAAATTTTCAAGTGATTATAATTTTGCCATTTTATAGAAATACAGTACTGCTCAGAAATAACCTAACACTGCATTTGCGTTTGGAACGTGTTCTAGATGAGTTCCGAACGCATTCCAGACGCGTTTGGAACACCATTGTGACTTTGGTTGAAAAGTTAATCAGAAAACTTTGTTAATTTCCGACTTTAGTAAACTGCTAAACGGATTTAACTTCATCATTTGATTGCTGGACTGGTTATGACGAGATTAAAACAGAAAGTATATCATTCAGAACACGTTCCAACCTCAAGAATGGAACGTGTTCTGGTCGCGTTTTTCATTCGGTTAATTCTGAGCAATACTGTACATACCGTACATATACCATTGTACATTGTGTACTTAATAGGTATAATGTTCTGACTGATATTTGTTTTTAATTATAATTTAGAAGCTGCTGGCCAAGGGAATAAGCCAAATAGAGCACAGACTGAGCTTCGACTTATTAAAAGTGTAAATGACATTCTTAATCCAAAACTAAATTATACAGCCAAGTTAGTGAAATTTTAATATTTTTATCAGTGAAAATGCAATCACAGACTGATATAATCTCATAACAATTAGGAAATAAATGTCTATTGTCAAATTATGGAAATAAAAAACTCTCAAAGGACATGCACTTAGCTTCCAAAATAGGAACATTTTGAGCAAGCAACAAACAAAATTGTTACTGAATTAAGTCCCTGAATTATGGCTTAATTGATTGCAATTTAATTGTGTTGACAATTACCCTGTGTTTTCATACCTTGGTTAACATATGATTTATTAGCAATTATACTTGCTATAAAATAATAAATACAGGTAATATAAATACATATCAAGTACAGATAGTGTTATGGTACAATATGAATAATAACATGTGCATGTATTTGCTGTGCTGGTAATATAACCTAGTGTTTGTACAGAGAATATTGGTTTGGATTATAAAACAGTCTCTCTATCACTATGATTCCTGTAGTGGTTCAGTAAGCTAGTTTTGCAATTTATTAGGTCATTGTTTTCTTCATTCACCGATGACTCGCCCACTTCTGATATTTCATGATGCCCAATTTCTAAAAAAGAGAAAGCAACAACAACAATCAAGGCAAATTAAACTAGATAAAATGGCAGCGTGTTTGTATTGGTACAGTACATTGTGCATGTATAAGTCTCTGTAGTAAAATTGTCTTGAGACGCAGGTGCATGTATGAGGTCACGGGGACAATTGCCATCAGGAAATTTGGATAAAAAATTACTTATAATTTTGTTCATTTGTCCATTATTATTTTTTGGGCAAAGTTCTTTGTCACCACAAACCACAGTTGGGCTGATACGTCTGTCTCTCAGGCTCTGGTTATCAATGCACCCCATACCTTTTCACATGAAATCTGGGGTGGCGTGGGCCCCCGAAAATCTGGTGATGGTGCCCTGCTCTCCCGCTGTGAGCATTGGGCCCCTATCGAATAGTTTCCCGGGCCCTATCTTTGACCCACAGTAATTACCCTTACCATGCAGAGAATAAAGTGAATGTGTCCTCTGTCCATCCGTACTAATTCTTCTGTTCATAGCAAAAAGTTTCTGGGCAACATCTGCACTCACAACAAAATCAGTAACTGTTTTTAAACAGTGGTTTCTTTTTAAAAGATTCAATAATGTCAGTCTATCCCAGGAAAGAATTCTACACTGTGATTGACATTGCATAGTAACCTAAAAATACAGAAAGGAACAGCTGAAACTATCAAATAATTATTATTTATGTACTGTAAAAATTGCTCAAGTTGCTCAGCATTAGCTCACATCTGTCACGGCTTCAAAATCAAAAAAGATCCGAGACAAGCTTTGTTCTCAGGCCTCTCAAGGTTGATGGTGTCTAATGTTGACAGCGAGCATGTTCTTGCAAAGACTGGATATGAGGCTTAACTCTGGATATGAGGCGTGTGCTTTTAGGGCGCAGTGGCACTCACCGCTAAGTCAAGTTCGGTCAGACAGAGTTAGTACTTGGATGGGTGACCATCTGGGAATAACCTTGTGTTGATTCGCGAGCTTGGAACTTGTGTGATCAGTAGAGTTATTGGGTCTCCGATTTTCCTCCCTCAGTATAAAATCAACAGGGCAATTCTCCCGTCGCACACACGTGACATTGCTATTCCTTTGGGCTTCAGTGGCCAAAGGAATAGCAATGTCACATGTGTGACGGGAGAATTGCCCAACACTTAGAGCTTAGCTAGGCAGCCTGCGGCACCTTTGACTCGGCCACATTCGAGCTAAACATAACATGAGCTAAACAAGAAATTTACCTCAAAAGTGTACGGCTCTTCTTGAGAAACAATCCACTCAGGAGAATTGATAAATTGGTATTCTTCAATGACATGAACAAGCAGGCCATGTTTTCGAACTTCCATTCTGTTGACAATAAAGAATAAGGGCCCCGAAACAATAACCATCAATGCAAATCCTGCACATAGAATGAAGCTGCTAGGGCATTTAATGTGCCTATCTTGGCTCCTCGAAATATTCCGCTGTTTTTTTTGCACAGACATTGACTTGCTTTGCATGTCTCAGTGTTGTTGTTGTATTACCAATCCTACACCTTATTTTTTGTGGGAGCAAAAATTCAATGCTACTCAAACAACAAAGTACAGTAGATTGCATAATTTGAGCTCTATGGCACACCTGCAATCAAAATTCAAAAATCTAAAAAGTTGGTGTAGCGTGGGAGATCACAGCCATATTTAAGCATACCTTCCCTCCATCATAATAGATAAAGAATCGCATACGGTTACACCGTCAATTACAAAAATCTCCCCCGAAAACAGAATTCTTTCGGGTTTCGCAGTTTCTGCTAAAAGTTTGAACTGATGTCGAGGCAGCGAGCGAGGTTTGAATAATGTTTTGTACACTCCCTCCATGTCCTCTGTAAACTTCTTTGTCCTCCTCGACAGCAAGATGTAACCCAAATGAACCATGTTTCCAACAAAAAAGAAAAAGTTCCACAAAGCCGTATCCAGTGCACACAGCACAAGCCAACCCCATAAGCCAAAAAAAAGCCCAGCAAATCCAAGCGAAAGTCGTAAAAAAATTAAACCATTTAAGTTGAGTGGGCAAAAATACGAGATGAGGAGCCAGATGTTGGCAATTTGAAACAAAAAGTTATTGACGGGAAGCCATTGACACTGAACTGTGTATGACATTTAGCAACGTTCGATTTTTATCTTAGATTATGTATTACCTTTCATATTGAACATCTATTTTAATTATTAAATTCTGTCTTTCGTTAATTATCACATATACGTTCCCCAATTATCCCGAACAATTCCCAACTAGCAACTACCAACACGGAAGTCCTGTATGCCTTCGGGATTTGTTATTACTCCATACTGGATTGCTTTTAATATTTGATTACCTTGCAATCCAGTAAACCAATCATAGTGAAAATGTGTAGGACTACTTTAGTATTAGCTACTCGTGCACTTTCATTCCTTTTCAACTTTCAAGCTTTTGTTTCCTACCCGTCCTAATAAGATTATGGAACCACCACTTTACTCCCACTGAGATTCCCTTGAGTATTAAAAACCTTTAACTAGTATCCTCTCCCTCAGTCTGTTTGCTGCTCAACTGTGAACATATCAATGATTTAACATTTTCACATCTCATTAGTTCAATTAGTTTGTTTTTCTCCATGCATTTGATTGGCAGCCATACTTTCAGCTTTTGGCTTGTACAGGGTGTATAAAAAAAAGCGCAACCTCGGAATTTCCCAAGAAATCCACTTTGTTTTTATTAGCACAAAATATTTTAGGCCTCTGGGAATTTAACTGTTGTTGATACTTGTAAACTAAACAACTTTCCATTAAATAAATGCATAAATTTCGATTCAATTCTGCTTTGTAGTAATTAGACAGTTATGCCCCTGGAATACGATTACAAGCTATTTTAAATTCCCAGGGGCGAAAATCTTTTGTGTTTAAGAACACAGTGGATTTCTTGGGAAATTCCGAGGTTGCGCTTTTTTTGATACACAATCACCTCCGATTCTTTTGTTCTCTTCTGGAATTTAATCGCTAATTTCCATCTAAGCCATCTAACAGTGAAAAGTTCTAATTGGTTGACAGTTCGCGATGAATTTCAAACAATATAAATTATATTTGGTCCATGACATGTCGGGAAATTAGTGATTAAATTCGGGAGGATTTGTGAAAGTCCTCGCTTGGCTTTTGGGGACTTTTAATTTACTAATTTCCCTCATGTCATGGTATTACTTATAATAAGTCCTATTTATTTTATTTCACCACATTTTACTCTGCATGATGAAGGGCTGTCTTTGCTGCAGAACCAAGATAGTAATTTTAATTGATTATCCTTCCTAACTACATGTAACTACAATTATTATACTGTTGCTTGACCTTTTATATAATATCGGTATGGACAGTCAACTCCGTTGTCAACTATTTTAAAATAAAAGGCAACAAAAATATTTTCCTGCAGTAAGGAATGTAAAACAGAGTACAGCAGTGTTACGCATTGTTTAGCAGGTATTCACACTATAAATTTAAGGAGAAATGTGCGAAGAGAACGTGATTTGGGTTCAAAAATATACAGCATTTTTAGTTTAAAAAGTGTTGTCAAAATGAAGGAAATAGCGTTTCAGAGGTTGTAGAATTTCAAAATTTCTCGAGGGAGGCATGCCTCCGGACCGGCCTAAAAGGTCGTGCTCGATGACGCGATATTTTATTTCACTCAACTACGGTCAGATTTTAGGCTGAATCTGCTCCTGATATTAAAAGAACTTTACGTTCAAACACTGTGTTTTTATGTCCTGTACTTTTAAACAAATAAGAACGAGATAGAAATAGGAAGTGGTTACAATCCGACAATTTGTAGGGATATTAGGAATAGCCTGTGAGACGCTTAAATACAAACGTCTGCACACAGGCAAGGTTAGGAATAGTTTTTACAAACCTACCCCAGCCATTTTCAATTGTTCCCACTGTTCATCTCCCGAGTGACCCTCATGATCTTCCCAAGTTTTTTCTCGTCTGACGTAACGTCCAAGGAATTTTGTATTGTTTTTAATCCTGAAGAATTACTTTCTTTATAGGCCAACTTAACAGGCGACTTCTCTTTGTATTTTGTCGATTTGGGAACTGCATCGCCTATATTTTCGCCTGGATTTCGACTTCCGTTCGGACATAGTTTTGGCAAAACGACTCTCTCCTATTTAGCAAAGTGAAAAGGTGGTAAACTGCCAAGAATGTAGTGACGAAATACTGATTATTCAAAACACTGTCTACGCAGCACTCTACTTTTTTACTTCTCTCCTATTTATTTGCCTTCATCTGTCGTAATATCCGATAAGTCTGCATTCGGCGGAATACCGAACACTTCTTCATTATTAAAGTTACACTGAAGTTACTTTCTCGTCAAGGATTGAGTCACAAATATATCCGAGTCAGAATTTCCTGACTCCATTGCTTGAATTGCTCATCTCATGAACTGCAAATGTTCACTTCGTTACCACTGCTATAAAATTACCCGTGAAGGCTTATTAAACATTTTCAAAGTGTCAAACAAAACATTCATACAAGTACAAAGAACATCATTGTCTACTCTAAGCATTCTTATCACCGCTTATTATTTACTTGTCGTACGGAAGAAGTGAAAATGGGTGTGGTAGGCACTGTAAACAACTTAAAAACCCAGTGCTCGACCTCTCGCTCGACTTTTATCCTATCTGTATACATTCCCTTGGGATTTTAAAGAGAAGTTTGGTTGGTCATTTTGAATGTCACGTGCAGGATTCGCGGCGAAGTTATAAAAACCGTCAATTCTCTTTCAGAATTCTCTTTCCGTGTTGTCCAACCAATGGTAAGCTATGCCGAGTTGTTTTCTTTATTTTATATTGTAATTTACGATATATCAGAGAGAGTGAGAAGTACTCACACTCATGCTATTGTGAGTGTCACAATACCGAGGAAAAAACGGCGGAGCAATTCTAGAATACCCGTCCACTTTTGAAACCACATTTAAAGGCAGAAATGGAAACCAGGTTACTCTAAAATCAATTTAAATATAATGTCGAAGGTTTATATTGTGTGTACTTGTTAATGGTTATCAAATCAAATGGGGTTTTAAAGTAGAACGAAGCAATTGTATATGATGAACTTTCCGTAATTTGACCCTTTTACTAACTGTCAACAGATGCAAATAGCGAAAGTGGACGGGCATTCTAGAATTTAGCGAACTGAAACGCCTTCTGGCATGTGGGCTTGGCTTTGTACTATTTTATTAATGTACTACGATGTCTAGCAATTCTGTTTATAGAATTTCAATGAGTTCATCATACTCGGTGAAGCAAGGGTTAACTTATATGATATATATAGATAGATTTATATGGATATAAACTTTGGTGAAAAATGGATTCCTTCACCAGTAGCGTAGCAAGGGAAGCAAAATCTGAGCCAACGGATTATTCCGCTGACTGTCCCAAATTTCTGGACACGGCTACAAAAGCCCTCAAGATCTTGAACCGTATTACGCGGCGCCACTGACCTTCAGGCGCCATGGATAACTTCAACTGATACGATATTACTGCTAAATATTCTACATGAAGTGAATAGTTGAATACCAAAATATTTTAAATGTTTTGTGTTTGAAAGTGAGATGTGTCCTCGTCAAATTATGTTGACGTCAATATAAAATGACTGTGCAGAGTTCTTTCTAATGATCTATTCGTCTCTTTTTCTATAGGATAACAAAGTTAAAAATTACTGGACTAGCGAGGAGGTGGACGCGCTCCGCGCCGCCCAGTCGATACATGGTAACAGCTGGGTGACGATTGCGGAACGTGTCCGCTTCCTCCGCCGCCATTCGTCCAGGGACATGGCTTTCAAGTGGAACAACTTAAAGTGTGGTAAGTGAATATACAATGTACTGTAACAACATTTTTAACATGCCATTTAAACTATGCACTAAAAAGGAAAAAAATAATGGGAATTTAAAAAGTTAAAGCGAATTTGTGTGATCAATATCAGACTGAACTAAAACAGGAGTGAAAAATAGGTACGCAATGCGTACATGGGGTGTTCTTTGTCAGTGCCCGCGAGCACATCCCAGTTTTTCAGCGGTTCATAAAGGAAACATTGCTTGAGGTAAAGGTTGTTGGAATGAGCAGCAGACTTCACAAAACAGGACGAGTTTACAGCCATATGTAACCATTGATAAGTTGATCTACGTCTCCATTGTACACACCAAATACATAACCGCTCTCATACCTATACTCTTCAAGCTTCGTAAAAAATTATCTTCAATTTGAAAACTTCTGCCCGCTTCACTTTCTTCGTCCTCCATTCTGCGCTTTGATAACCGATTGTTACCAGAAGTTTCAACAGGATGTTTAGGAATGATATATACATGTATATATATTTACATAAGTTGCACATCCGGCAACATTTTGTTAACAGCCGTTGCCAGTTCAAATCCAGTAAGGTTTTTTAATACTTTGTAGTATACTGCTTTGTTGCTTTATTTAGTAACTTACAGCTTGGGTTTTAAATTTATCTGAAAATCTTATTTCGCAGGCTGTTACTCTGAAAAATATCTGTCTTTCAGTTTGGTTAATGACTCTGATCACGTTTAATATATAAAAACATTAGTAAAATCAATGTTTATCAGTTTCAATTGTTAACTGAATAAAGATTATAGATAAAATCCAAGTACAATATAACTACATTTGGCCCGAATGATGGATTAAGCCGCTGACCAAATATAATCTGCTTGCAGGCACTGACAAAGATACAATGGTAAAGCAATTAATATTGGTATTTACATTCGTTGGAAGTGATTGCTATAATGATTTCAGATGAAGGAAAATCATTAATTCACACATGACTTGGTGAATGGTGGTGGACCATTAAAAACTTAACAAACATATTTCTTGTGGTAAAACTAAACACATGCAGTACTGGAGAAAATGTGCTGTCCGAAGGGGAGGACCTATTTACCATTTCCTCCGTGGGCGGAGTATGTATATTTTCTGGAATGACCCAATTGAAATAAATTCTGGCACGTCAATAATTGCAAGTATATAGTTCCAGCACATAATATTGTATTTAAAAATTGTAAATCCCAAGTTGTAATATCTTTTACTTGAGTATATATTATTGCAGTTAGTGCATAGCTACTGGTATTGTTTACCAGCCTTTTGTCCAAATTGTCTTGAAGATAAATTATTACACTTGCATAAATCATATACAGTAGGTCCTGGCCTATTAAAAATACACAGCGGTATAAATAATATTGGTATTGTATTCCAAATGATACGTTAGTTCGAGATGAGAGTCAATTCGAGCTGTGTATATTATTTGCTCAAAACATAAGCTAAAGTGTTACTACAAGGATAATCTCTCATATCTTACCAGTTGCCATAGTCAAATGTTTCTCTTTTTAAATTAATTATTTACTTAGTGTTATTAGTCCAGTGTTTTAGTTTCTTTATTAATGTTTTTACTTGTAATCTAGTAAGTATTTTACTATTTCTTAACTTGTTTGGGGGAAAATGTCAATTGGGGCGAAAGCCCTGTTTTTCTCTCCCAGCCACCTCTAACTTTTATCATCTTTTTTTTCTTCTCGTTACTTTGTTATTTATGTGTAATTTTAATTTTGTGGTGAATGTAATAAATAAATAAATAAATTGTTACTCCCATTTCAAGATTGCCTCAACGGACAAGTTATAGTTTGCCTCAACGGGCGAGTTGTAGTTTCCTCAACGGGCTGTCGGAAATTGACTTTCAGTTGATATTTATAGAAAACTTAGTCACGTGAGTGGAAGTCGCGCACGTAGCAGGTGAACAGGAAAAGAGACTTTGACCGGGAAAAGTACAGAGTACTCTTTTCGTGACTCGTGAGGGAGTGAGTGATATTGAATGGCGGTTTGTAAAGAAAGTTAAATATAAAGGATACACGGGTAGTTTGGTTTGTGACTTGGCTTTTCGGAATATACCTAAAAGAATTCACATCGTTTTCGACAGGGCGTCATGTTATATTTTTGCCTCAAATTATGGAGAACAAGCACAATGGCTAATTGTTTAATTTGTGTTGTGTGATATACCACGATCAAACTCTTAATCAGCTTGAACACAATGGTTCATGTGAGAACAAAACTGTCACAATTAGTGATGAACTCACAAATCTTTCCTCATGTAAGACTCCTAAAACAGAAAAAATATGAATCTGGTAAAACTAGCTATTACGTAGCCTGGCTCATGGCTATACTATCGTGAGGAAATTACTGCCTTGACTTCTAGCTAGGCCACTGGTACATGCACTAATCTTTCACTGGTAATGACCAGAAGTGTATAATTATGAAGTCAGTCTAAATACTGCACAATATTATATTATATATTGTATAATTAATATCCTTTTGGTGTTTCCTTTTCATGTTTCTAGAAGGCAAATTGAGAATGAAGGTGTAATATTTATACTTAGTTCTATAGTAATAGGATTAAAGTTGGGTTTAATTCAAGGTTCATGGCCGTAGCAGGGGGTGTGGCCCCTCCGATAATTTGCTCAGGCAATTTCTTGCTAGTAGTATAGATCTGTTAAAACTTGCTGGAAATTATTTTCAGAAGTCAGGAAATCCTATTTCAGAGATCCTAATCTCTAAAAATTCTGTGGCGCATGCACCCCCCCCCATGGACTTTCTTGCTACGGCCTGAGGTTCATGTAACTGTGGTGCAGTTTTGACGTTTTTATCTCTAGATTGGATTATTAAAGTGACAATAATTGGCTATAATTTGAATATAAAAATCAAAGCCGAGCAAATAAATTTACAGCATTCAGTCGAACATTATACAATATTATTGCGTTACAATAGTATTGAGTTTATTTATAATATACTTTTGAAATGAGGACAAATATCATTCTTTCTTAGTCGATAATTCATCTGCAACAAACGAGACACTAATTGTCACAAATTATACTCTTCAAAACGACAAATCTGTTGAAACAATTGGTAGATTCTATAGAAACTTTCCAGATATATACTTATACATGGTACATGGAATTTCCTCAGAATTGAGATATTCGAAAACATGAAATCATCAGAGCAAGATATACTTTATATTATTAAGATATTTTCATTTTTTACAGTAAAAAGGAGAATTGATGATGATGACGACGCCTATGATGCCGACGCCTATGATGCCGATGATGATGACGATGACGATGAAGACGATGACGATGATGATGATGAAGACGATAATGGGAAAAAAAGGTAAGGAGGTGGTTCTCACTCAAATATTTAGTGATATAAAAGTTTTGCTATTAATTTCTTAATTATGTTTGCATGGTGACAAATATTAAGCTTTGACTTTTTGGGTACGCACCACATTTATTATTTATAATTTAATTTAATTTCATCAATTTTAACTGCTTATATACAATAAATAATGACAGAAATAATGACAGAAAACTTAGAAGTTCAATTTATTGTTGAGCTTTCGATCTGTGACTCAGTCGTTTACCCTCCGTTTCTAGTTTTTCATGTCGTGGTATACGAGGTGCCATTACTGCCAATACCGTGAAGTTCCGAAAGTAACGACCCACCAAAAGTAGCGACCCCCCGAAAATTACGATTTCAAACAAAATTCAACTTGTTTTTTTAACAAGATACGAAATAAATGTGTTACATTGTCTCGTGTTAAACTTTAACACTTATACACAATTCGAGTAAATTATGAAACGTTAGTATAAAAAGTTATATTGTTCCAATTAATATTTGCAAGTTTATAGGTTAAACAACAGAAACCTCAAGAAAAACAACTAAACTATAACACTCTTAGAAACAATTTGCTAAATTTATTTGCACCTTTAATTGTCATTTCTAATGAATCATCTGAGGTAGAGTAGAAATTGTTAATTCTTCTACATCGGCCGATTACCAATGCTATAATCACTTAAAGGGAAATGGCAATAAAAATTTTCTTTGTCTCATTTAAAATAATATATGAAGACCTTTTAAAATTTCCCCGTAACTTCCTTAATTTTTGAAATATCTGTGAACAAAAATATCTGCAATCCGCCATCTTGTTTTATAATTAGATCTAATTAAGTGACGTCAAAACCAGGGTAAACATTCTAAAAGTTCTAAATAATTGCCCAAATATCAGTGGAATGCGTTCAAATAGATTGCTAGTTCACTTAAAAGTATACAACACCCAAAACAACTACGATTTAGCATCTATAATGACTCGATAATTGCTGATATAAAAAACATTTCTACCCTGGTTGTGACGTCACGCATATCCAAGATGGTTATGCATATCCAAGATGGCGGAATGTTCGATGTTCTTTGTTAAAAAGAAGTGAAATATTTACAGAACCAAGAACGATATGGAAAATTTTCATAAGGTCTTCATATATCATTTTAAAAGTTCTTTCAAATAAGATAAACTTAATTTTTATTGCCATTTCCCTTTAAGCTGCATGCAATTAAGGACTGAAGGATTTGCCAGATGATACAATTTGAGACAATTAAGGATGTAGTCGTGGTAACTACCGACGGAATACCCCCCGAAAGTACTGACCCCCCGAAAGTACCGACCCCCCCGAAAGTACCGACCCCCCCGAAAGTACCGACCCCTCGAAAGTACCGACCGAAAGTACAGACCCCCCGAAAGTAGCGATATCAATGGCTGCTAAATCCGAAAGTAACGACATCGTTACTTTCGGAACTTTATGGTATGCTGCAGACATGATTATTTATGAAATGGTCGAGTGGCTTTATTAAAATAGTGCATTTGTGAGGTACCTTGTTTACTCAGAGGTAAAATGGCGGAAGAGTTGGCAAATTCTGTGCGTTGGATTTGACTGATATTTTATTTTATTTGTAATATTTTATAATGTTTTATATAATTATTTTATTAGTGCATTATTCAGTGTCCAATTATCATTTTTATGTGAAACTGCTATATTTGCATGTTCATAAGTTTCTAACCAGTGTCCTTTTCTTTTCATATTTAAGAATTAAACTAGAGAGATCAGAGGGAGCGGCCGGTAAGTCATACATCTATAATTATATTTTAGTATAAATTGACAAGTTTCTATCACAAATCATCAATTTTCATACTAGTCTAGAAAAATGTCTTCAAAAGGTCTAAAAAGATCTTATGACCACCCAACAAGGTAAAAGTCTCGAAAAGGTCTCCCAGGTGAGCTTAATTTGACAGTTCGAAAGACCTTTCAAGACCTTTCGCCGCATCTGGTTCGTAATTTATAGTGATCTTTAAAAGGTCTTGAAAGGTCTTGAGAGGCTTGAATTGTCTAGAAATGTCTGAAATAGTCTAGAACATGGCCGTAGGAAGCAGGGGGGCGCGGGGGGCCGCGGCCCCCCTATTCGCCGGAGGAAGGGGGCCGAGCCCCCCTAAAATGTCAAAGTACGAATGGCACAGACGCCGCAGAGGAATATCTGATCTTTCTTTGTCCCGGCTCCGCCGCAAGATACAGCGATTGAAGTTGGTTATAGTTAAAACATTCAATTCTAGCTAGAAAATCAAATAAGTAATTGCTGCTGATGCTTTAGACTGCACCAGAATTAACCTCGGAGCATATAGATTTCAAAACAATTGCAGGGGCGGGTGGCACTTGCTGCACGTGCACAAGTTTCATACTTTCACACAAAGACCAGTGCAACTATAGTTTCCAGAAAAGTCAGATATTGGCGAAGGAAGTAAAGGTAGACAAAAATTATCTTGTTTATGATCATAATATTTTGTTGTAAAACTGACATCAAAATGCAGGAAATCGTGTTTCAGAGTGAAAATAAAAAAGCCCCCTAACCGACGTGGAAAAATCACGCAGTAGCAAAGAAAATATGATATGAAATATTTTTCTATGGGATATGAAATATTTTTCTTTGAATTACTGACTATTTGCCCACTTATCGTATAGAAAAATTGTTATTTTATGACCTTTAGAATTGTCTTAAATCTCCCTCAGAATGCAGGAAATGCCATTTGAGAGACTCTAAAATTCAAAATTTTTCAGGGGAGCATGCCCCCGTACCCCCCTAAAAAACTCGCGCCTGTGGCGCTCGACTCGCGCCGCCCGCGGCGCTCGGCATACCACGTTTCAGCCCCCCTAACCCAAACCATCTTCCTACGGCCTTGGTCTAGAAAGGGATCTAGAAAGGTCTTGGAAGGTCTAAATGCCGGTCTTTAGTCTTTACTAAAGAACATTTGACTTCTAAACATTTGCCTATACAGGAAATATTTTCAGCAAAATGTTTATTCCAACTTTAAATAAAAATACCTGTAACCTAAAACTTAAATACCACAAATGCTTGTACGCGTTGTCTCAATACAAAATAAGGAACAAATTTTGCTCCATTTTAGCAACATTATTGAACCAAGGTTCTCACACTATAATGCACCTATCAATGTTAGGCCGGCGGGGGGGGAGGCAGAGCATGGGGGCGGGATTTGACACAAAGATATATCCCACGAGTGGGGAATTTGACGATCAGTGCAGTCCCGTGGGCTAAAACATTTGACAACATGGCGGCGGCGAAAAGACTGTTACCGAATTTCCACCAGAGCCTGCGCTCTTTTTGGACTCCGAAACACGCTTTAAGTTGGCTTCTGATGTTGAATATTTATATAAAACTTAAGCCTATTTTAAAACATATTTTCATTTGTCATTCTTTGATCATGTAATATATTTTCACAGTCGCTTTGTATTTAGCTGAAACAACGAATGGTTGATATTTATAACAGAGAATTATAACTCTGAGAAGTGGCTATGTATTTCGTGTAGCGAAATTTGGTGAATGTGGCTTTGATATATTGTATATACAGAAACGTTTTAATCAATATAATTAGTAATTTTAGGTTGATGACGTACCATATAAGCAGAGTTGACTTCATCGACTTAAGTATTCAGTGATGTTGTTTGGAAGATTTAATTAGAGGCCTCATGGCAGTAAAAAATAAGAAATAGACAGATATAATCTTTAGTTACCGTGAAAAGAAGAACAACTCTACTTTTATCGTCAACAAGCTAAAATTGCTATTCTTTCATTGAAGAACCACTTTCAGTTTATAATTTTATATACTGTACTTTGATACATGTCGTTGTTTTAAACAGTAATAAGAACACAATATTTACTGTACAAGGTTCTGATTTATAGATTAATTCAAATTCTGATCTGTTGATTCTGTTCAGTGTTCAAGTGATTAAAATTTGTTTCAATGTATTTGAGCATTGCCTCAGTTTGTGGTATCCCGCGCGTACCATATTTGACCCACAATAACGTTCCTGGGGTGGGGAATTTGACACAAAATTATGTTACAAGGTCAAATCCCGCCCCCATGCCCTGCCTCCCCCCCCCCCCGCCGGCCTAACATTGATAGGTGCATAATCCGGTGAGGTCCTACTAAACACCGTCCGGGACCGTCCGTGATGTAATTATGACCATCCGTGATCAAGATTAGTTAGTTTTATCAGTGGTTTTATGCATTAAGGTACGTTTACACACTGCGATTCGTAGAACAGAAAATCTGTAGAAAAGTCGCAGATAAAGTCGTTGCGATTTTTTACTGTAACTATGACTACCGAATAAACGCGCGTATATTTAAAAAAAAATTAAAACCAAAAAATAAATGTCGACCGTAAACTACGAGTGTATAGCAGACGAAGCTGTTTTATTAAATACTGAACTAGTTATAGTTGAAAACAATTCGAGGACAAAAAGAGCCGGGCGTTTACTGATAAGGGACGCGAATTTAATACCCGCAATTATACAACAAGAAATTGAATGAGTGCCACGACAGAGATAAGAGAGTACTTGCCCGTGAACAAATGGCTTTGGCAGTGAACCAGGCAATGAGTATTATAACCAGGCAATTTAGTAAAAATCGGCAGTTACGTTTACGCACTGCGATTTGTCGGGGATGACGAATTAGCGAAATTTACCGCAAATCACGTAAATATTCGTCAGTGTCGGCCCGACAAATCGTAGTGTTTAAACGTACCTTTAAGATCACAATATTCATCAAACATTGTCTCATATAAACTCTTCAGTATAAACCGACGTGTGGTGTTAAATATTCCACACTCCGATTGGCCAATCTCCTCATGGTTTATTAGCGAAAGCAGCTGCAAAACCTCCAGGCTTTTTCACGGCTTATAGGTTGCAGGTAACGAATATTTTCGTTTCTCGATTTTTTTAATCGAAAAACCAATAAAATTGACGACTGTAATCAAGGTAAGTTATTAGTGCATTAAAGGGAAATGGCAATAAAAATTAAGTTAATCTTATTTGAAAGAACTTTTAAAATGATATATCCAGACCTTTTACAGATTTTCCATATCGTTCTTGGTTCTGTAACAATTATCGAGTCATTATAGATGCTAAATCGTAGTTGTTTTGGGTGTTGTATACTTTTAAGTGAAGTAGCAATCTATTTGAACGCATTCCACTGATATTTGGGCAATTATTTACAACTTTTAGAATGTTTACCCTGGTTTTGACGTCACTTAATTAGATCTAATTATAAAACAAGATGGCGGATTGCAGATATTTTTGTTCACAGATATTTCAAAAATTAAGGAAGTTACGGGGAAATTTTAAAAGGTCTTCATATATTATTTTAAATGTTCTTTCAAATGAGACAAAGAAAATTTTTATTGCCATTTCTCTTTAAAGATTCTCTTGATCATGGCGGATTAAATTAATGGCACGAACAGTCCCAGACGGTGTTTAGTAGCACCCCTATAATCCTTCCGATCGTCTGCGCACTTTTTGAAATGACTCAGACGATTATATGAGAAGCATGGCCTTTGGCAATGGCACGCTTTGACGCAAATACGGGCAAACGTTTTTGCTTAATAAATGAACTCCAAGTTGATACATTCAGGATTACATCTTACATTACATCTTTGCAGGTCATGATTTGTGCACTTTCAAATTGGCGGTTTAAACATTGAACTGCACCAGCGAAAATGCCCACTATATTCATGCAATATGCATTCGTCAGTCCTGTACGCAAGCTAGTCAAGACATACCATTAATTACTCAGGAAATCTGTTGGTGTGCGACAAGATATATGCTACAGGGCAATTGGCTGTTTGAACGAGATACTGACAATGAGTCGATTTCCTGTTTTCTATCATAATATACATTAATTTACATTCATAAATACATCGTAATAGCGTGAGTATATCAGTGAGTGATGATAATTTTATAATAGATGATATAATTTTTTAATAGATCTACTAAATATCGATATTTATAGACGTTGAAACAGCATTAGCCACCAAAGCAGAAATAGAGGAAAACTTACCAGAATAACTTATTATTTTTACATCATGCCAGTTTGCAGTCACGACAACTCTGACTACCTTCCGCAATGACAACACCCCCCTCGCGCTGTACAAAACGATAGTAAGAAGTCAGTTGGCATATTGCTCGCAGGTTTGGTCACCGCAATCTGTCTCGTTGATTCTTCAAATCGAAAATGTTCAACGACGTGCAACGAGATACATTCTATCACTTCCATTTAGATTAGGGGTATCGTACAAGGACAGATTACTAAAAACTGGATTGCTTCCATTATGCTACTGGCACGAATACCTAGACCTAGTCTACCTCTTCAAAAAATTAACTTTATCCGATGACTCCAACATCGAAATGAAGATCACACATCGTACGACCAGACAAAACAATGGAACTAATCAAATAACACTAAATATCCCACAAGTCAAGACCTTAACACTCCAAAGTAGTTTCTATTACAGATCTCGAAGAACATTTAATTGCTTACCACCAAATTTACGCCAATCAACCATCTCTATCGGACAGTTTAAACGTAATCTACTAATCTATTACCAGAACCTTGCAGAAACAATCTATGACAATACATTGATGTCCCACACTCTCAACAGTCTCGTAAATACCACAAGACATTGCAGTATATTCGCTATTTCGCTTTTATATTTCTGTGGCACTTGAAATTGATACTGAAGGCTGATGCATATGATCGATCAAAAAATGTAGCCAATGAGAATTCAGATATTTTTTTAATTAGCCAATCGGATAGCTTGTATACGAGCCCCTGATCCACAAACCGATCAGAACTCCCCACAGATCGAAAAGCAAATTGGCCAATCGGATGGCTGGAATCAGACTACAGAGCGATCAAAACTCACCTGTTCTGTGACTTGATATATTACTTTATCGAAGGCCTTGCCGCTGTATGAAACTCGATAACTGGACTACAAATTTTAATATTAATGTCTTTGCTATGGACCGCAGTTTGAATTAATTAAATAACTTAATTAATTAACTGCGCAATTTTTACCTTAGTCGCGTGATCGGTTTGACTACCCCTAGATCCGCCCCTGCATACGGCGCACTCACAGCTTCAGCGATCCATGCGATATATCTTAAGACCTTTCAAGACTTTTCCTTCAGAATTTGACAGACAATCGGTAGACTTTTGCTGTGCAAAGGTCATTTTTGCTGTGCAAAGGTCTTGCAAGACATTTGAAAGACTTTTAAGATCACATAATTCTTCTGGTAAATTCTAATAAGGTCTACCATAGGTCTTCAAGACCTTTCCTAGACCTATTCAAGACTTTTTAAGGCCTTTCATTTTCGTACGGGTACAGTACTAGTTGTACCCACCATTATGATGAATCAGAAAATGAAGCATATCTTCAAAAATGTTCAGCAAAATTTTTTCTAACTTTTCACAAGTATACAGGTCACTAAATTTGAATATCTCTACGTGAACTTTATCGTTACCATAGCAATATATATTAGCACTGGTGTGTACTTGCACTAATGTTTCAAAGGTAATGACAAGAAGTGTGTTATGAACTAGCTCAGTCTAAATACTGTACAATATATATTGTATATATATATATATATATATACTAATATCCTTTTGGTGTTTCCTTTTCATGTTTCTAAAAGGCAAATTGAGAATGATTAGGTGTAATAATACTATAGTTCTATAGTAATAGCTATAGGATTAAAGTTTGGTTTAATTCAAGGTTCATGTGTACTGTGGTGCAGTTTTGAGGTTTAGTCATCTCTACATTGGATTATGCCGATCCAAATTTTGAGGACAAATATCATTCTCTCTTAGTCAATAATTTATCTTATTCCAGAAATATTCAGGTCTTTGAAACATGCAACAAATGAGACAAACTATCATGTCATATACTCAGACAAATTTCCAAGGAGGTGGTTCTCAGTCAAATATTTAGTGATATAAAAGTTTTGCCTTTATTAATTTCTTGATTATGTTTGCAGAAAAACAAGAAATCATCATCATATCCTCAGATGAAGATGAAGAGGGTAAGGAGGTGGTTCTCACTCAAATATTTAATGATATAAAAGTTTTGCCTTTATTAATTTTTTGATTATGTTTGCAGAAAAACAAGAAATCATCATATCCTCAGATGAAGATGAAGAGGGTAAGGAGGTGGTTCTCACTCAAATATTTAATGATATAAAAGTTTTGTTATTAATTTGTTGATTATGTTTGCATGGTCTGTTTTTTTCATAATAATATTATTATTATCATTATTATTATCATTATCATCATTATTACTATTATCATTATTACTATTATCATTATTACTATTATCATTATTATCATTATTATTACTATTATCATTATTACTATTATCATTATTACTATTATCATTATAATCATTATCATTATTATTATCATTATTACTATTATCATTATTACTATTATTATTATCAAAAAAAAAAAAAAATAAAAAAAAAATTACTATTATCATTATCATTATCATTATTATTATCATTATTATCATTATTATTATTATCATTATCATTATTATTATCATTATTATCATTATTATTATTATCATTATTATTATCATTATCATTATTATTACTATTATCATTATTACTATTATCATTATTACTATTATCATTATTATCATTATTATTACTATTATCATTATTACTATTATCATTATTACTATTATCATTATTATCATTATTATTACTATTATCATTATTACTATTATCATTATTACTATTATCATTATAATCATTATCATTATTATTATCATTATTACTATTATCATTATTACTATTATTATTATCAAAAAAAAAAAAAAATAAAAAAAAAATTACTATTATCATTATCATTATCATTATTATTATCATTATTATCATTATTATTATTATCATTATCATTATTATTATCATTATTATTATCATTATTACTATTATCATTATTACTATTATCATTATTATCATTATCATTATTATCACTATCATTATTATTATTACTATTATCATTATTATCATTATCATGTGGAGACGCATTATTATCATTATCATGTGGAGACGCATTTTCTGTCAACCACGCTCTATCTTGTAAAAGAGGAGGATTTGTGGCTCGAAGGCATGACGGAGTTCGTGATTTACTGACCACGCTGCTCAGCAGAGTATGCAATAACGTAGAAGCCGAACCGAAGCTCATCCCATTGGACAATGAACAATTCCGTTTACAGTCCACCAACAGAAGCCCGGATGCGCGATTGGATATCAAAGCTGGCGAGTTTTGGGCAAGAGGAGTTACATCATTTTTTGACGTTCGTGTATCGCATGTAAACTCCAAATGTCATCAAAACAAAGCCACATCTGTTATCTTTAAGGAACAAGAAGCCGAGAAGAAAAGAAAGTACCAACAGAGAATTTTAGATTTGGAGTTGGGTACATTTACGCCTTTGGTTTTTGGAACGAATGGAGGAATGGGGGATGAATGCCAGAAATTTCTAAAGCATCTTGCCGAGAAATTGTCTATGAAAAACGGAGAAGACTATGCAACCGTTATTACCTGGATCAGAACAAGATTGTCTTTCGAAATTTTGAAGTCCGTGCATTTATGCACGAGAGGATCTAGATCGCCATTTCGAGCGAAAGACGAACATATAGACGAGTTCAAATTAAACTCTGTTACAGCAGAGGTTTTTTAAGCGACAACGCTATTTAAAGACATTGATGCCGGACACGTACATTTAGTGAATGGCGTTTGAATCATCACGCATTTTAGGGTTTTTAGGTGTTTTTAGTTATTAGTGAGATTTATAATTGTATATTTATATAAAGTATTTCAATAAAAATTATCATTATCATTATTATCATTATTATTATTACTATTATCATTATTACTATTATCATTATTACTATTATTATTATTACATTATTATTATTACTATTTCTTAAAAATTTTATTATTATTATTATTATTATTATTATAATAATTAATAACTATTATTATTACTATTATTTCTTATATTATTTATTATACAGGTAGTTACCCACCACAGCCGTAAGAAGCTCTTAACATTCAAACGAAACGTGCTTACACAGCCGACCTGTTCAACTGCAGTTAAAACGAGATATGTATATAAGGTTCAAGTGGCGATATTCGACAGTGATGGCAGGATTACTTAAAGGGATGACAATAAAAAAAATTTTTGTCTTATTTGAAAGAACATTTAAAATAATATATGAAGACCTTTTAAAATTTCCCCGTAACTTCCTTAATTTTTGAAATATCTGTGAACAAAAATATCTGCAATCCGCCATCTTGTTTTATAATTAGATCTAATTAAGTGACGTCAAAACCAGGGTAAACATTCTAAAAGTTGTAAATAATTGCGCAAATATCAGTGGAATGCGTTCAAATAGATTGCTAGTTCACTTAAAAGTATACAACACCCAAAACAACTACGATTTAGCATCTATAATGACTCGATAATTGCTGATATAAAAAACATTTCTACCCTGGTTGTGACGTCACGCATATCCAAGATGGCGGAATGTTCAATGTTCTTTGTTAAAAAGAAGTGAAATATTTACAGAACCAAGAACGATATGGAAAATCTGTAAAAGGTCTTCATATATCATTTTTAATGTTCTTTCAAATGAGACAAAAAAAATTTTTATTGCCATTTCCCTTTAAGCCTGGTTTCCATATGGTCGCTGCGCTGTCTTTACGGTCGCAGCAGTGAAGCAGTGAAGCGTGTTTCTTTTGTTATGACAAAAGAAACACGCTTCAGTGCTTCACTTCTGCGACCATAAAGACAGCGCAGCGACCATAAAGACAGCGCAGCGACCATATGGAAACCAGGCTTTAAGAGTGTTATAGATTGGGAAGAGTTATGTACATTTGTTATTAGCGAAGAAATTGATGAGCCTTCGCATGTTAGTGCTCATATTGTTGTGTAGAGTAAATAAACTATATTTTTTCTTTTTCGTCATCGTCGTAATAACTGAAAACCGCGGTTTTAACGTGACCAACGTTAAGGTTTCACGTTGCTGCAGTTCACGTTTTTACTACTGGAACGGCTTCTTGAGGTTAGTGAATTAAGGCAAGGTTTTTATGGAACTTTTACTTAACCAACCGATGTTTGTCCGCTTTTACCTATAATTCTTGCGGCCATAACAAAAGAAATAGCTCATTACTCGGGCTACCTGTGGTAGCCGAGTCTAGGTTTCGGCAGCGTTTCTGTGTTATTTGGTCAATGTCGCGATTTGACAATTCCGGGCGCTGATTGGTTTAAAAATCATTTATGTCAGCCGCTGAAGGAACTGATGAGCTCCGTGCTGTAAAACACACGCTGTAAACAGTAAAGCTCGATTTTGCGAATTCTTGTGGACCTTTGGACGAGGTTGTTGATATTCAAGTGACTTCTTCACTTCTGATCTGGTCACTTCTGATCTGGTCACCTAATATATTAGGTATAATTCAAGGAAGTTTAAATAATAATGTACATAATTATATAAAAGCAATATAGTAAGCCGAGAAAATAGTATTAGTAACAGCGAGGGTTAGAAGAGAGCACGTTACGTGAAGCGTAACGTTCCAGAGGCTCCGGAATCTTTTCAAAGTTGTGGGTGTCTTGTGTCTCATAGAGCCACAGTCTTCAGAGAATATAATAGATATCTGTTTATATATATAACACGTAAGATAACATCGCACCAACTTCAAGAACTTTCATTATTGAACAATATACTGAACAATTTGTGAAGAGTTTCCAAAATGTCTTCGTCGCTGTTCGTTGCATACAAATGATTTACAAATTGCATCAATATCTAATGCGTGAAGTAACAACTCCTTATGCGAATGACAAATAGCCAGCGTATTCAATCCCCCCAAACGTTATGCGACGTAGCTTACTGAAGTTGCGTTCAGCTCCACGTTCACATAAAACCCACGAAAAAGTGTTGCCATTCCACAAAGTTCATTTCTGTCTTCACAAACATAGTGAGCTGGTGCAAATTTGCGTCACCTTATAATAATTTTGTAAAATACCTATGTATAAATAACCGAAAAGATGTACTTGGCGTCAACAATATACCCGAATTATCAATTTGTTGAAAATTTGCTAAAAATATTACGGAGTCCTTATGTAGGACACCCACAGTGCAGAAAATGCGGGTGTGTTAGTTCACCCGCTGCTTCCCGCAGAGCCCCTGCGACAATTAGATTTCAGTTAAATTAACACACCATTTTTGTGTATAAGTGTACAAGATCTTTTAAGATCTTGCAAAAACTTGTCAAGATCATACAAGATCTTCCAAGATTTTGCCAGATCTTGGAAGATCTTTTACAAGATCTCGGTAAGATCTGGGCAAGATTTTAAAAGATCTTGAAAAGATCTTACAAGAATAGGGATCTACTTCGCAAGATCTTACGTGGCCTATATAATATAGTATCTTGCAACCTACCTGTATGTCATGTATTTTAAATTGCTGAAACTACACTGGAAAGTTTTACTAAACTTTATCTATGACTGTAATAAGAAAAAATATGAAAGCTGCTAAGTTCTCAAAAGAACTGGATATAATATGAAAAAGAGAAATAAGAGAACTTCAATGTGTTGAAAAATACATAAGGAAGAGTACTTGCGTATATATGTAACTATAATTTCGCTGCAGAACCAAGATGATTTTGAACTGATTATATCCCTCCCAACGACCCAACCTACCATTATGCTGCTAGATCAAGATGGTTTTGATTATCTTTTTTAACTACCATTTTGCTGCAGAACCAAGATGATTTTGAGATGATCATCCTTCCTAACCAAGTAATTTTAATTGATTATCCTTCCTAACTACATGTAACTACAATTATTATGCTGTTATATTTTCCTGCAGTAAGAAATGTTTTGGAGGTATTCACAGTATAGATTTTAAGGAGAAATATGCGAATAGAACGTGTTTGGGTTCAAAAATATACAGCATTTTTAGTTTATAAAGTGTTGTCAAAATGAAGGAAATAGCGTTTCAGAGGTTGTAGAATTTCAAAATTTCTCGAAGGAGGCTTGCCTCTAGCCTGCGTCGCATGCGAAGCAAAAGGATTATGCCGATGAGATATTTCACTGCTGGCTGAGTAAAAGAACTTTACGTGATGAACACTTGGTCTTTGCTGTGTTTTTATGTCCTGTACTTTTAAAGAAATAAGAACGAGATAGAAATAGGAAATGATGGTAACAGTCCGAAAATGTGTAGGGATATTTAGGGTACGCAGGCTAGGGTTAGGGATAGTAATAACTTTGTTTAAATTCCCTTGAGATTTTAAAGAAGTTTGGTTGGTCATTTTGAATGTCACGTGCAGGACTCGCCGTAGCTATAAAAACCGTCAATTCTCTCTCAGAATTCTCTACGTATATCATGCGCCATTCTGGTCACCTTTCTTCAGATTGTAAAGTTTGCTGTGCGCGGGTAAGATCCGTGCGCGGGTAAGACCCGTCCCCGCGCACTTTTATCAGATTTCAACCGCATCCGCGCGAAATGGATTAAATATATCCTCATCCGCGCAAAATGTGTCCAATATATCCGCGAAGCAACAAGTCTCCCAAAATAAAACATCTTTGTGGAAGCAAACCTCCCGCGCAAGCCGCCCGCATCAACCCAACCCGCGGAGAGCCGGCTCGCGTGACGTCATCTAACTTTTGG